>JAOWBB010006514.1:0-134428 GCA_028565995.1 Ricinus marginatus | reverse complement strand
TTTCTGGGCGGGGGGGGGGAGGCGTGCGGGAGTTAAGGTTTGCTTCCCGAACGGTAAATTAAAATTAAATAACGCAGGAAAAATTCATTCGTGACAGTCAGCATTCTGAAGTAATTTAGAGCAACGCTTTTTCACCGGAAATAAAACGTTTCTCACAAAAAAAATAAATAAATAAAATAAAAAGCGAAAATTAAAAACGCTTTTCGAACCGCCGAAGTTTACAGGAACTTGACGCGAGTGGCGCCGATTCGAAACCGGAAACGTCGAAACCGGTGCCGACGCTCGGCGTCCTCGGCGGCGGATTTAAAGGCACCGGGAAAATTTCGAGTCGGCTGCACGAGGGGTTGCGCCTCACGTGAAGGGTGCATCACTTAACCGGTGATTCCGCCAAAAGTTAATCTTCCCCTAACGAGGCGGACGATGCAACCCCCTTGCCGCCCTCGCTCAATTTGGTAAGAGCGGTCGAAGCGGATTCGACTTATTTCCTTCGGTCGCGAACCTCCGGTTCGTCATTTATCGCTTTTTAAAGGAAAGGCTTGCTTGATTGCTTCGAACGTGCGAGTTAGGTGCCTGCCGTGGCACCGGGAACGGCTTTTTCCGAGCGTGCGATTTGCCTCGAGAAAAGAGCGCGAAACGTTTCAATTTGCGCTTCGTCAATTTCAGCTTCAACAACCCGGCCATCCGATCTCGCCTGGAGATGCTGATGGGCAGCAACGTCGTGAGAATCACGGATCGCAAATACATGATAAGGCTCCAGGAGCGCATCAAGGAAGATCACATGGACAACCTGAAAAAGAGAATGCAAGAAAGAGAGGTAAGTATCGGTGCGTTTTGTGAGGCACGAAGTGGCGCGCGCTCGCGGATATCTCTCACCTTAATCCTCAGGCGGACGAAGTGGAAAGGGAGAAGAGGCTGATTCTCAGCGGGAAGCTGCCCCTCGAAGAGGCCCCGAAAGAGCTGAAGAACCATCCGATATGCAGGATAAACGAACTCGCCAAGAAGGTGCTGGAGGAAAAGAGAGCCAAGGTGAGATGAACCTCCGGTTCCGGACGCCGCACGCGTTTCCGCTTCCGTTCGGCCGTAAAAAAAAAAAGTCGCTTCGCTTTGCAGCTGAAGGTGATCACCAAGGCGGAGATGTACAAGACTCCGTTTCAGTTGATAAAACAAACCGAAAAGGAGGCGAAAGAAATGGAGCTCGAGCAGGAGGACGAAGAATCCGAATCGGTGGACTCTTCGGCGGTTTTGTGCCTGCCCGAAGCCAACATCGGCGAAGACATTGCCAAAGATTTCATGTTCACGAAGGAAGAATACGAAAGGTTGAGGTACGAAGCGCCCCTGGTGAAGCAGCTGAGGGAAACTGACGTGAGTCGATTTTTCTGTTTCTTGGCATTGGCAAGCAGCTCAGGTCCGCGTTAACTCGGTTGCTGACGAACCTCGATGCAAAGCAGCACGAGGAGACAATCCGCTCGAATAACGCGCCGCCTTTCCCATTTTCCTACGTAAAATGCAACATTTTTACGCAGCTGAATCTTGAATAACGTTAAAAAATCAATTTGAAAATTTCAGAAAGTGGACGAAATGTATAGTTTGGCCGATGAAATCGTGGGACCGATTAAAATGGCGAGTAAATTTTAAAGAATGGGCGAGTAAATATGTAGCAATGTAAATGCTCACCTACTGCACTGTCACAATAGCTATTCGCGTGTCCCGTTCAGTATGTGAACCTACACAAAAGCAATCACTTTTTTGTTGGTAATAAAATAATTAATTTTGTCATTCTGTTTGCCGCTCCAATAAAATGTTTTCTTTTCTAACGTTATTTATACGTGAAACGAGAGTAATGTATATAATGTTTTTAAAAAAATATATATATAAAATTACACATTATAAATTTTAAATTTTGTGCAGCAATCATTTGAACTTCATCTTCACCTTGGTCATTTCGGAACTTAAAACGCACATATACACATGTGACAATTATTATTTCCTGATATATTTTAGTAATTGGTAGATTATGTATTAAAAATTCCTTTACCCTTTTCATTCGTGCATTTCATATATTCATTCAGAATCATTGCAAAAACATTGTTTTAACTTAGGAAGCAAAATGTCAGCTAAGGCTGGTATAAAATTATTTTAAAAAATATCATTTAAGTTTTGAAAAGTTCTTAAACTTAATGTTCATTTATACGTCTCTCGTGCACAGTTTTCATTGGTAAGCCAGAAAAAAATGTGATGAATTAAAATTTTTGAACAGATTATTCAAGAGCAAAAATAAAACTTCTTCCCCAGTTTTTTAATCTTGCATATTGTAAAACATGGTTCTTAATTGAAGGTTTGCGGCATCGCGTCTCAAATCTTGATTTAATGCGGCTCAACATAAAATTATAAAGTTTGTCGAAAAGTTTATATTTTTATATAATTATTTATTTCATATTTGATATTTCGCGAGGCATTGTATTATTTGTATTTTTAAAGAAATTTTGTCCAAATTTTCATGAATTCTTTTAGTTAAAAAGTTTATTTTTTAATAATTATGCCACTACCCTTTTTTCCTCTGTATCGTTATGTATTCTTTGCATCATTTACTAATTTATCACCTCAAAAAATAATGTTAGAATTAATATATTTTATGTGCGTCGTCAAGACAATTTTTTTCATTGCCAAAGTGTAAGAGAACTATTCAAAGTTTAAAGCACAGAAATTCTCTGCATAAAAAATAAATCATCATTGAAATCAGAAATTCGTCGCTAATAACGTGTTAAAAAAGGGTACATATCATTATATATATATTATAGATGTAAACGCAGTAGGAAATTGAAATAGAATCCATTTGTAAAGTAGTTAATTCATCCACCAAATAGATATTTATTGTTAAAGTGATGTAAAACAATGCGTTATATTTAGGTTTAAATATTTTATTTAAATAAATATTTAAAGAAAATAATTTAGGTTTAATTTAAAAATAATTTTCCATTCAGAAAAAAAGCTTACAAAAAAACCAGAAAAACATGTTTATTTTTCGATTCGAATTCGTCATAAATAAGAAGACAGAGGTATTTCACATTCATTTCATACCAACTATTAAATAACTTAAAATAGAAAAATTTGAGTTGCGCTACTTTCGTAGTGGTCTACGTGATAAATGTACAAAATGTATATATTTTTGATTAATTATTGGTAAAGTAAAAGTTTAAAATACCATCAAAATTTAATTTTTAAGTGAAATAATAAATTAAATAAATGCATCATTTCTTAACTCTTCGTATGCTGAAATAACGTTAATTATCACAACGAAAGCATCCATTTTTGTTGGATGATATTTCCCGATTTTCGGTTACGTTGTCAAGTTTGTGGAACGGAACTTCTACTATGGATCGCGGACGAAAGGATCCCCCGTAGCTGTGTGGTGATGAACAACGTAGCTGCCTGTATCTCGCAAAGAAACCGCGTCCAGAGATGTATTTGTCGCTTACGAAGTGGAGAAAGGACAGACCGTTATTTATAAAGTTTAACACAACTAAAAAAAAAAAAGAAGGAGAGTGTAATAAATTAATTTAAAAAATTTTGAATGTATGTAGTAGTTAAAAATATGTATAACTTTTATGTAATTAGCCGATTCATTTTTAATGTTAAAAAACAGTACATAAAAATGTCTAGCAGTGTTTGAAAATAAAACTTTCACTATTTTGTTAACATTAATTATTTTTAATGCGACAGTCGATCACATGCGCAATTAAAAATTGCACATGAAAAGAGGACAAATATTTTTATTAAATTACAAATGTAATTCCTTATAAAGTTAAAATGAACCTAACTTTTCGAGCCCTCTAAAGATTTTCCGCAAAATCGACGTTCTCGCTCAACCAGAAGATAATCCTTCCAACATTTGATGCTATTTTCCAGGTCAAAATTTAGAAATCTCACCTCAACTTTACAATAGCCAGGTATTTTTTGAAATCTGAAATGGAAAAGTTCATTATTATTTAAACCTCGGTCATGTGAAAAATTACAGTTAAATTGGAAGGTCTTACATGTAACACTTTTTGCTGTTTGGCCGGTATCGTGCGGGATAAAACGGCGATCGCAATTCTCCAAAATAGTCATCTAGAATTTCACATCCAGGATTCATCGGGGGATGCCAGATCGGTGGCCCTAAAAATGGTGGATATTGCGGATAGCTTGGAGGAAAATTTGGTGGCAACGGTGGAATAAATTCTCCAGATGAATAAAACGGTATAAAAACCGGATCATCTTCGGGTAAAGGATAAAACTGCGAGCTGGGAATCTGCTCGAATACATCGTGCAAGTTTCGATCGCTTTCATGAAATGGCGAGGAGCAAAATGCTGGAACTTTGGAATTGTTCAGAATATTCTGGATTTGCTGGGACCAACCAGGAAAACCCCAGCTATAGCATCGTGACACGTCTCTCGGTATTAGAAACGGATTCGATGTCTTCTCTGAGGTGACATTCATCGTAAACACTTCGATTTCCGTTTTAGGATCCACGTCCCCATTAAACGGATATTGATCGGAGTCACATTCTTCTTGCTGAACTTCGATCACGAAACCCCGCTGACCGGTTCCTCTATATGTATACCGTAAAATTTTGCGTCCTCCCTCATCGAAGAATGATACGTATTGGTAACCATCGAGGCACCCGCAGAAACGGTTTCCATCTATCTCAAGAAAGCCATTCACGCAGCCATAGCGAAGGTCTTGTTCGCCCACCCAGAAGTGCCTGAACCGAAACCTTAAACGACACGCATTTGAGTTGGCTCGATAAATCGTATACTGACAGTTTGAATCGAGCAATTTATTTTCCAAAAAGCCTGGGCTTGTGATAATCATGTACGCATCTCGGTATTCTCTTTCGCAGCAATTGCCGATTGATTCCGGTTGAAATTTGCCGTTTTTGAATCCGAACAAAGTGTTTCCGCATTGGATTTGTCGTATGCTCGCTGCGAAGCCTCTTCCACTTTTTGAAGAATCAGATATGAATCGAATCGTCAAACTATCAGTGAAATTTCTGTACATTCGATAATTTTTCATGTTCCCGCATAACCTAGCGTCGCCGACGAGCAACCTGTCCTTTTGGCAATTCGACGAGTTTTCCACGTCGAAATCGCGGAAGAAAATTGACACTTGACAAATGGCTTCATTGGCCGGGAGAATTTTGTACTGACAATGGGATAACGGTGGGTATTGGTTTGGATAGTTCGGACTCCTTATGTCGATTTCCATTTCTTTCGTGGTCACATCGCAGTTTCGTTGTTCTTTCGTTCTGCACTCAATCTGGTTCAAGTTAAATGCCAACGGAGAACTTCCTCTGAAATATATGCCGCAATATAAAAATTGAAATCAAATTACTTTTTATTCCATCACATTTTTCCTATCTTTTAAATCCTACCTGTAGGTTAGCGTCAAAGTATCTCCGGTAAAGGGAAATTCGTAGTTGTGCAAAAACACTCCGCAGACCTTTTCCCCCCCAACACTGAGATACTCGTTCCCGCAGTCTAAATACCAGACATTGCCGAACCCATCGAAATTTAATCTCAGGTAGCAGACTTTGGGCGACTGCTTTCTTATGGTAAGTGTCCGTGACAGGTTATTAGTTGTCTGGAAGTTCACATATTTTTCAGGCGGAAAGAGTGTCCTGTGATCATGTTGCGCTTCCGCGATTGCCAGGTACACCAAAATGACAAGCAAACCTAAAACGACATAGCTGATTTAATAAGTAACTGAACATGATCATAAATTCGGACTGATTCGTCACATCGCATGGACGTGAACATGATTCACTTCGAAATGAATTACATTAAAATTAAGACATTAAAATTTTATTTAGTTTGAAATCTAAAATACTACTGCTATTACTACTACTACTAATAATAATAATAATAATAACATATTTCAAAATTTTAATAATCACTAAAGAAATAAAAAAATTTTCATTTCATAATATTGCGCAAATTATTATTTTTTACATATTTTTAAATTTTATTATGGAAACCAAAGTTTATAAAAAGATTTGAAATTTATAATTTATAAGCACACACATTTTTCTGTTATTCGTCCATTATGCCTAATAAATAGTACCATATGAATAACCACGAAATTAATTTAAAATAAAAATTTTGCCCACGCTTAAATTTACTTTTGTTTCAATGGTAAGAATTCGATAAGTATTAACGGAAAAAATGCAGGTCTTTGAATGTTCAGTTTTATAAATTCCTTTTCGCGGATATCGAGCATATTATGCCGTGCTACATTGAAATATCTAAAAAAAAAAAGAATTAAACATTCGGGTGTTGGGATTCATCTGAGTTAAATCTTTAATAATCGAAATTTTCTTACCGTTAAACATTGTGAGGAGAGTTAAAATTAAAATTTCAGGTATCAGCACCGCGAACTGACTGAATTAGTGATTTACGAAGTGTGCCGGAAAAGTTGAGATCGAAAGGGAATTACCTGACACTACTTCCACAGGATGTCAATATTTCGAAAGTAAACAGGATCTAACTTATTTACGGTTTTGTTTGAGCACCTAATGTGACTTTCAATCTCGATTAAATTTGGGACGATACCGAGAATGTGTGAGGCATCCAACGCAATCCCCATCAAATTACCAACAGTAATTTATTTTACCATAATTCAGAAAGATTTGCTAATTCTGACTCAGTTCACTCCTCGTGGCAAAAAAAAACAGAATTTGAACTTGCCTCGGCGGAGCACTGGTCGGTTCTTAGCTTTTCCTTCATCCAGCACTCTAAAAATTATAAGGTTCAATGAAGTGCCACGAAACATGCCCTGAAAACTGGGGGAGAGCCTCGGCATCGTATTTTAAGCCGCAATAAAAATTGGCAACTAAATAAATAGCTTGTGTGTCACATGAATGAACGGCTTCCGTCATAAAAGCTGAAGATTCAAAAATTGAAAGAACCACTAAATGTGTTCTCAGGAAAAGGTCTTTGGACAGGTCTGGGTTTAGGTCCCTCGTGTCTGGGAAAGGGCGGTGACACGGATTGTGTGGCCGAAACGGTTCAGAACTGCAAATCCCAAACGAAAGCAAAATCAACGAGGTTCTCATGGAAACTACAGACCGCACAAGTAAACAATATGGAAACGATAGGAATGATGTAGTTGAATAGAGAAAATGGGTCCTAAAAAGCAGGCAAAATCCTCGAGATGGCAGCCTCTGCCGGAAAATTCGTCCACCATGCAACTGACTGTGGTGCCCGGATTTGACGATCACACGGTGAAAATTGAAGAATTATCGAAGGAGGAGCTGGAAGACTGTTCAAAATTTATCGATCAATCGAACAGGAGCATCGAGGTGGAAAACAGCGTCATTGAAAAATACTTGCTTAGAATGGATCCTTCCACCCTTGTGAGTATCGCCGAAGAGAGCAACAAATTAACATTAAGATTAACGAATTAATTCGAAAAAATTTTTGTGCAGTTGAAAATGGACCAGGCCCTGGAAGCTGCCACCATGGCCATGCAGAAGGCCCAGCTTGTCCCCGGCATTTCATCGGCGAGCATCTCCACTGGAAAAGATGATTCGGTCAATACTTCGCCGAGCAGATCCGGTTTCTCGTCCAGAAGTTTAACCCATTCGGTCATGGGAACCAAAATCCACTTTTTAACCATGGCGGAGAAGTGAGTGGCCGTGAATTTTCAGCTTTTCCAACGGCTTTTCCTCTTAAACCAATTTGAAATATCCGTTGCAGAGGACCGAGGGTGCAACCTGCGCACAAAATAGAAATCGTCAACAGGGAGATAGAGGAACTTCGAAACGGGCTGGAGGAATTCCGCCGGCACGCGAAGGAGATGAACTACATTCTCAGGGTAAGAAACCGGTCTGGAAACCGAGATGAAAAGTTTGTCGGGTTCGGTGACGGAGTGAAAAATTTACGAAATTATTTTTCAGTGTCGAAACGAGGAATTGTCCAACAGGCTACAGGAGATACTTGATAATCGCAATTATTTCGAAAACAAACTGCTGGTGGAGGGGATTGATCCGCTGACCGGTAAATTACCCGGAGAAAAATTCATAAGATATTTGGAGATGAAACTTCTGTCGGAGGACACAGAAATAGACAAAATCAGGATTAAAATGTCGTCGACGAGAAACCAACTGAAGAGAATTGAGCAGCAGTTAGTGCATAAAGCGGAAATAGGTTAGGGACAAAAGTTGCTTTAACGATTTTTCGATATCTCGTAAATAGACGAGATTTGTGTGCGGTGTGCACATAGTCGATTTAATCGTCTCCAGCACTCTTCTCGTCTTCATGTACGCATTGCTTGAAATGTTCCTTCCTTCATTCTTGTCATCGTATTCATGGAACGTCTCACAAAGTGTATCAACACAATGCTTTTTGACAGTAAAGAAGGCTTTCATTCTTTCATGTAGGCTATGTAATAAAATGAAGCGCGTTCGATCTGATTAAGCTAAAAAAAAACCTCTATCCTCAGTTAAACATCATCCTTTAGAGGTTGTAATTATACAGATAACTGTGGCGATAATTCTTAAAGTTGGATAACTTCAGTCGGAATTAAATAAAAAATAATTCTTGCGCCAGAAAATACAATCGAAAAAAAGTTTGATCGCTCGTGATTATGGCACATTAACCAAATTTTTACCCTAGCTTCCATTTCTCGTATGTACATTGTAAATGTATAAAATTTTTGTAATTATTTGGCTCTAAAGCAATGAAATGCAGTAAGCAGTGTGCTGAACATTTATAACTCGCGATCAGCAAGTAAGGTTGAGTTTTGGCAGTGGCCAATTGTGGTCTTCGACTTTAAGATCACTTCAGTCTGCGGTGGTGATGCTTTTACTTCGTTTTCAGGCGAAATTCTCCACGCGATAGATTTCGAACAGTTAAAAATTGAGAATCGAGACTGCGAGGAACGGCTGAACGAGAAAATTCTCCATTTGACCGAGATAAAGAAGGTGAACGGACGTTGCGGAACCATACTGAGCTTTAACCTTAGGAAGCTTGAGGAGAAAATCTACCATTTGAAAAAGCTGCAAGAAAGCATCGAAGTAAAGGAAAGGATGATCGACCAGCTAAAGGTGGACGAAGATAAAGTGCAACAGGAAATGGCTGCGGCTGAGAAATCTGTCGCGAGGATAAATGACATGATGAAAAGCTTCACAGTGCCCAGCGTTATGGATTATATAACGAGGAAGGCGGAAGTCCACGATTTGAAAAAGGAAATTAAGGTTCGTCCATTACGAAAAACAAGATCGATTCAAATTCCACACGTCAGTTTTTAATACCCAATTAACATCGTATCTTTTAATCGATTTCAAATTCATGTTCAAATGCTGTAGCAGAAACTTTTTTTTTTGGATGCTATTTGTTTTATAATTTTTTTTTTTTTTCGCATAGGGGGAAAAATGCCTCGCGCACCCCGGCAGCCCGGTACCGCCGGGAGTGTGGGGCTTGCACCCACTAAAAAACCCCCTATAAACCCCCTATAGTGCTATATTCGCGAACCGCAGGTACCACCGAAGTATTCTTCTGCGGTATAATTTTTTCTCTCCCATTTCAACGGGAACGATATCTTCATTCATCATTGACTTGAACGAATCATTCTCATATTTATTTTTTTTTCAGATATGCGAAAGGAAGTTGAAACTGAAGGATTTGGCTCTGGCAAGTCAAGCTCAGAAATTAAGATTGACAATAGATGCGACATACAATGTGATGAAAGGAAAATTGAGTAAAAGAATAAGTCATTAAAAAAGCATTCTGTTCATAACCATCGCTGCAAACTAAAGAAATTTGTTTTTTTTTAAAGCAAAATATTCGCAAAGTGTAAACTTTCACTCATGCTCAAATAATACATGTTCACTAATTGCTGAACAAACAAATAAATAACAATGGTAATAATGGGACTGATATTGTTAGCGGTGCGTTTGCTATCAAAACCTCCTTTGCAGAATTTTGTATTTTCTGAGTTAGTTTTTTTGAAGTCATGAAAACTAACGTGAAGAGAAATAATTTTTTCCAGATTTGTAATAGTGGAGGAAGTACTGCAAGAAAGCCAGTTCTTCGCGTGCAGCATTGCACTCTAACATATATCTCCCTCCCCTGCTGAAAAATTACTTTCAGAGGAAAATCCGTTATTTTTAAATTAACCAAACTGCCGTTTTCTTATAGTGAAGTGTCCCGTATAAATAAGGAATAACTTACGGTACGTTAATAATTTTACACTCATTATTTAACGTTAAAAAAAATAATGCCGGATCTTAAACTAAAATTCACGAAATGACATTGAAAATATAAAGGAATTTTAAACGTTAATCAAAAATGGCGGATTTCATATCGTGGCAGATCGATTCTATTGACACGTTAAGGAACAACAAATATTTCTCATTTTCTCTTATAACATTCAAGAAAGAATGTGTCGGAAGGACGTGACAGAAAAAGCCTTATCGTGGCTCAGAAGCCTTCCCAGGGTGTCTTTGAAAAACTTAAGAAACGAGCCTGGGGCGACCGCAAAAGTAGGTACCTTAATTATTTTTTTTACACTCGAGGTCGTCATATGCAGACATAAAATGGTTTTGAATTTCATTTTCAGTCTAAAAGGGGTCGCGGGTCGAGGGGTCATAAGCATGGTAGCGGTAATAAAGGCTCGGGCCAAAGACAGAATCATATGAGAATAGGCTATGAAACGGGAAATTCTCCTTTTTATTTGAGGTTTCCACGTGAGCCTTATTATAAAGGATTTCAGTAAGCTTCTCTTAAGCAGGGCAATTTTAATTGCAGAAAAAAGTTCTGCAGTACTAAAGGTATATTTGTATTTCAGCCTCGCCAGGCAATATCCGCCGTTATCCCTGCTTCAGCTTCAGAAATTAATAGACACAGACAGACTGGACACTTCATCTCTTGTTGATTTGTCTGCTTTATGTAAAACAGGAATTTATACATTTAATCCTGTTGAGAGACATTTTGGAGTGCAATTAACTGATGAGGTATTTTCTTTTAATTGAAAATCTGTATTTTAGCTCTTGATAACTATGTGACTTTTGCTTAATTGAAAGGCTGAAGTTATTTATTTTTTAAATTGACTTTTCAGGGGATGAATAAATTTTCTGCTAAAATAGATATTGAGGTTCAGTGGGCACCAGAAAGTGTCATAGCTGCAATTGAAAGGCTTGGTGGTTCAATTGTTTTGGCTTATTATGATCTAACAAGTTTGTTTGCTTTGAAGAATCCTGAAAAATTCTTTTATGAAGGTATGGCAATACATTATTTAAGTAGTTTAAGGCAAACAGATACATTCATATAAGGTTTTTAGTAAAACCTGAAAAACCATTGTAAATTTCTCAATTCTAATGATTTTATAAAGGTGGTTTTCTGATGTTGTGCAACTGAAATGCTATAATTTTTACTCTTTAGGATTTAAAAACCTTTTGTATAATGCAGAAAAACTATGCTGCACTAAAACATATAAAAATATTTTCATTTTAATTGATGGAACTCTGTACTGTTCATATTGAAATATTCTAAATGTTTGTGAAGATTTTAATTCATCTTTTGAATAGACAGACTACTGTTTTTCCCTATATTCTAACAGAAAATAAATTAAATACTCAAAAGCACAAGCACCTTATTTAAGGAATATATCATTAAATCAAGATTAATTCTAGAAATGGGTGCATAAGTACCCAAATGATAACAAATTAAAGCTTCTTAAAATAAATATTAAATATTACACATATATGATAACTTTAATAATCTATCTGAATGCTCAACAGGTAAACCAATACCAAAAAGATTGTTGCCACCACAAGATGTAATAGCAGACTACATTGATCCAAAGAAGAGAGGATATCTAGCTGATCCACAAGAGGTTGAATATGAAAGAGGAGTTTTAGCCCAGAAATATGGGTACAAATTTGTGGAAAGGGATCCACCTCCAAGGAAGGATCCTAGGCAAATTTTTCTTGGTCTTCAACCTGGCTGGATTGTGAACTTGGTGGATAAGGTCATACTGAAACCCAAAAATCCAGAACTTATTAAATTTTATACTGGTCTAACTGAAACTACAGCAAATACGGAGAATGTGAAAAATGTGAATGAACAATCCTTAGCATGTAATTAAGTGATAGGTTGACGCTCCATTTGAATAGTTTCAAATAGTTTCAAATCTTCATGCGGTGCAACCCTTTAATATAATCCCCAGTTTTTTAGTTGTTTTTTGTCATTTTGAAAATTACGGAGCTTTGATGCAAAAAAATGTGCCGCGCATTTCTTTGTTAATAATTAACTTATCAATTAAAATTTTCTCTTAAGAATCTTCTCGAATCTTCAGTTTTGACTTGTGCAATCTTTACGCCTATGCCAGATACAAATCTAGACGATTCGAAAGTCTCTGCTTCGGAAAGTTGTTTTGAACATAAGAGCTGAAATTTGATTTATTAAATGGATCCGTTATCATTAATGATATTTGAAATTAACAACGGGTTTTTGTTATTAATTTTTTGATTTTATTAAATGTAAATATTTATATATAAATACTTCAGTAGATTTTCCGTAGCGTAGACTCCGCTTAAAATACTGTATTATAAATATAAGCATGCCTACGACTTAGGGTATTAAATTCCTTTAACCGGCTACAATAAAAATATTTTAATTACTAACATGAAAAGATATTTTGCTTCACCCTACCGAAACTTTTCATTAACTGAAACTCGCGTTTCCATCAGACAGAGAAATAATTAAAAACCGACTGAACGTTCCGTCGTCCTCCAATCCCTCAAATTGCTCCTCCTTAAAACTGGAAAATCTGGTATACGTGCGTTTTCTTTCCAAATTTTACATCTGAAGCTCTTCAACATTCAGATGAATCGGCATCCGTCTTTTTAGCCCTCGAAAGTCTCTCCAGTTCCGCTGCAGCATCGGATCTCATAGTCGCTTTATCGGTTGCGGATATCGAGGCGTCGCCCCCCGCCTTGAGAGCTCCTGGTACGCTTCCCGGACTTCCCGGATTCTTCTTCTGTAAAAGGGAGTTGAAAAAACTTGCAAGGACCCCACCCTCTCCGCTTCCGGGAACCCCTGGCTTCATTCTGCAAGAAAAATTTAACAAAGACCTTAAACATTAATCCAGTTCCGATGCTTTTTAACCTGACTCTTAACTAAAAATATTTTTGTAGGTTATTTTAATATATATATATTCATGTTAGGATAGTTTTTGAGTAACATTCTTTTCATACGTTAAAAATTTAAGAATTCTGAATAGAGAATCATCATTCTAAATAAGCTTAAATAATTCCCATATATTTATATCTCCTTGAAACGGCTAAATACTTAGTATACTGAAAATTTTATGCTTTTTTGTCATTAAACATTTACATTTTTATTTTTCCTTTTAATTTGTAATTATTGATTGTAAACAAATTCTTCCCATACTCCTGTTATATATTCTCAAAATGATTTTCCATTAGGTCTAGAATGAAGAATTGATCTAGAATTGCAAGATGCAATATCTTATCGCTAATATGGACAATAGCAAAACTTTCTTAATTGATATTTGAACGTTGATGAACTCATAACCTGAAACCTTTTTTTTTTTTGAATTTTTTACTTAATAATAATATCTAAATAACGAACCCGTCAGGTTTTTTAAATGAGAGCGGCGAAATGTTGGTTTGCAATCCTGGGGATCCCGCGACTCTTCTCTCCATACTTTTCTGAGTCCCTGGTGATAGTCTGGTAGAGTCCTGTCTTCCGGCCTGCAGCTGGTTTAGCAACCGACTTAAAAATGATTGCTCATCTTCAGCTTGAAATTCCATTTCCCGGGCCGTTGATTTCCTGGTATCTTGAGGTTCAGTGATGACTTCCCTAGTGACAAACAACGGTCGTCATGGGTGCCCTTAAAACTTTTGAAATGATCATTCAACAGAACAACTTACTTGTATGGCTGATCTAGTTTAAAGCTATGCATTGATTCATTGAGAATGGCGATTTTATTGTTCTGATCCCATCCTGCCGGGACAAGAACAGCGTCCTTCTCGACGACTAATGCCGGCGGTACTGATCCGAAACCATAAATTCTATGGGTCAAATATTTGTATAACAAATCCAAATTCTTGTCTTCTTTTGCACTGGTGTAAAATAAAGCTGCTCCATGATTCATACAGAATTTCCTCAGATGATACTGAATGAAATCAAAGTGTTCTTCTCGATAATCATACTCCTTTTCCAGTGTTGACATATAATCTGTCTAAAAATTGAAAAATATATATGTTCAGTTTTGAATTATGCTCAGAGAGAAATTTCACTTGATTATCCTTCAATTTTTATAAAGAAAAATTTGTAATTTGTAAATGAGATAAAAAATTCTAATTGGCTTCTTAAGAATGCTAATTAAGCTTTTTAAAAATTTTCCTAGGAATGATTTCTCATGTTGCAAAACTAGGTTTTATTAATAGGGAAAATTATTCAGAAATAATGCTTGGGTATAAATCTGTGAAATGTAATATTTAAGTAGAAAGAGTTGTGTAATGAATTAAAATTTTTTTCTAAAAAAAATGGTTGCATAAGAAACTTCACAAGATGTCATACAAGAAAAGAATGAACAAGTCTGGACAAAATAATAACAAAAATATAAAATCAGCAAAAAATTGATTGACTTTTATGTAAATTCACCTTTGTAATAGCAACTACAATATCCAGACCATAATTTGTAGTAAAAACATTTTCAGGCAATGGTAATAATTCATCATCATCAAGATTTCTTGATGCTCTTTTTGGTCCTTCATCTGCTGTTTCACAATATTCTTGCCATCTTCTTTCACCTGTGCAAAATTTTTAATTCAATCAAATGTTAGTTGTAAATAAAAAAAAAAATATACAGTTTAATTCAAGATTGTTGATTCAAATGACTCACATTTGCGTCGGCATTCTCGCTCCACATCTGTATTAATATTAAGAGTCTTTAAATGATAGTACAATCTGTTAGACCATGTATGGAGTTGATCCATAATTGTGCAAGGTGAAGTCATTGAAGCAACTAGCATAATGAGAGTGTTTGGATAAGATTCTTCCGTCAATGCAAATTTTAAAAGATTCAAATGAACAGGATCACCATCCAGGACCCATACACCTAATCTAGTAGAATCTAGCAAAAATAGATTAAAATAAAATAAATGCAAGTTTTATTTTATTTATTATTAAATTTAAGTTATAGTCAATATCAAGGAATCACCATCTCTGTATTCATCTCGAACATCAATGTATGCATATTCTAAACCTGTTCCTTTGGTTGGATCTTCAACGCCTTGCAATTTTGCAATCAATGTCGTTTTACCAGAAACATTATCTCCTAATACGAGAATGGACTTGTTTGAAGGTAATTTATTATTTCCTCTAGCTTGAACTTCCCCAAGAATGCAAGACCTGGAATGAATGTCTTTAAACATTAAAACTTCGAATCTTTCTCGAGCAGACTGAGTGTTTGATGCTCATTAACCATGATCAGAAATTACGTGGGAATATAATTAATTTTACACATTTTTCATATTTGTATGACAACATAAGAGATGTCTGACTCATGTGAAGAATCTATTTCCAAAAATATTATGCGATTACAATGAAAAACAGTATTTTCAAGTAACTTGCGAAATAAAATTTTTTTAATATGTTTTAAACTTATTTACCATAAATTATCTTTATTATCAAAGTCTTCTTTTTTCTTCGGATCGGATGTTCTGTTGTCAAAATCACTTTCTCTAGGGGCCATCTTTTACAGATCTAACTTTGCAGGTTTACCAATACCTGAACAATAAATTTTCAAATTGTGACCGTTACTTTACTGATATTTAGCTTATGATGGAATCAATTTTTTTTGATAAAAACTGCTGACATTGAAGAACATGAGTTTAGATCGATAAAACAAAGTATTGAAAAACTTAAAACATGAGAAATTAACAATTTAATATTTCGTTCAAATAATAGGCGTTACTGAGTAAACTGAACATGCAGTCTGAGGATCCTCGTTATCTAAAAAGGTATCTATCACATAATGGTACATCATATTGCAAATGACATTCACCAATTGTTAACATATTTACATCTGAATTTAAAAACATCATTCTTGGTCTTTTTGTCGATTTTCGAAAACAGAAAAATTCGATCCGGTTCCATTGATGTACATCCAACGGAAAAGGCTCTTGTGGTGAATTATGAACTGGAGGCCCTCATTCTCGGTGAAATGGGTGATCCTATGTTGGGAGACAGAAAAGAGTATCAGAAGATAATCAGACTTAACTGTTTAAACTCAAGAACGGACTGTGCTGCATTGGCGAGGGAAGTGGTCGAGAAATGCACTCTGATACATCATTCAAAGATTAATGAAGTGGAACATCTTATTCATTATTTGAAAAATAGGAAAGAACCTTCTGGAAACAGTGGTGAATATTTCAGTTTTTCACTTCTTTCTTGAGATTCGTTATCCAAACTTAATTTACAATTTCAGTTTATATTTCTTTAATTCATTAAGAAATTACAAGTAATACAGTCAAATTCAGCATATCCAAGTTGAATTAAATTTTTCATTCTTATATTATTAAAAAATCTTTTTTTATGTATGTGATGATAATGCCATCTTATTTTATAACTGCATGCAAATTTTCTGTTGTGTCTTGTATTTTCCATCTTTGTTTTTATTGGATGATATTTTTCATACCTCTATTTTTTCAAAGAATTCAGTGAGAAGCATAAACAAAAAATTCTACACATGTGAAATGACATAAACTTATTATATTTACTTGGAAATGAAATTTTTTAAGTGATATAAGAAATCTTAAAAAATTATGAATTATTGTATAATGTTGCTTGTTTATCAGAAGATATGGGGAAATAGAAAAAACTTACTTCATATTTATTTACTAAATTAGCTCATTTTTCATTTTCCTTGCAGAATCTCCCCAACCACATGTGATAAATGGTAAAGAGTTCCTAGAGAAACCAAGTATTAACAACCTGGAGAAATATGTTGAATATTTATATGAAGATACTTATGAGAAAGTATTAGGATCTGCAATGATTCTTAAATTAGCTAAAAATTCTAATAATTTGGAGGAGTTGGCTTCAAATGGTATAAATTTTTATACATGACTTACTTTCTGGTTATATACCATGTCTGTTTTTTTTTACTGTCTTACTATTTTCTTAATTGCTTTAGTGGTTGAAATTGTTCTCATTCAGTTCTTTGTTAAATTTTCATTTATTTGAATTTTTTTATTTATTTAACATGCAACACTAACTTTTCATGATATGTACATATTTATGATATATTATTTTGTATAGTTGATGTACAAGTCAAGAAACCACACTAAAATTGTTGTGATTAAGGTGTAATTTAGATTAAATAATTAAGAATTCTAGGAGATTAAGTTACTTAAAGGTTATTAAAAGGGAGGTTTTAGTTTAAAGTTTTGAATTAAGGAAAAGCCATAAAGAAAAGTAAAAAACTTAAATCGTATGGTAGTCGTTTTCTTAGTCTTTTTTATAAAAACCGTTTTTAAAGTTTAATAAATGCAAACATTTCAGAATCAGCTCTGAGTGCACTTTCAAGAGTATTAAGAGAGGATTGGAAAAAAAATGCCGACTTGGCCACAAATATTGTGTACATTTTCTACTGTTTTTCAATGTACACTCAGTTTCATCCCGTTATAATCCAGTGCAAAATAGGATCTCTCTGCATGGAACTGGTCGATTACGAGTTGAGAAAAAGCGATGCATCCAAGAACAACAATGAAGAGCAGAAATCACATTCGCCGTCCAGTCAAAGAAGTGCGAGTCCGTCATGCAGGGACGTCAAAAAAAGACAGAGCATGATTCCCGTGGGTAAAAGAAGATCCGATTCCGCAAACAGGCTCAGCGCCTCGAATGAAGATTTCAGGTGCTATTGAAAACGGATTAAGGGCCTTCTTCAAACATTTCTGTGACTTAGTTTGCAATTTCACGATGAACTTGCAGGAAATCGCTACCGACCACGCCGATCAATTCGGGCAAGGGTTTCGCTGATCTCATTGGTGACGGAGATGGAAAAAACGAAGTGGAAACCGGTGCCGAAGAGCACGGGAACAAGCAGGACCAACTTCTTCGTATTTCCATTAACTTGCTCATGAACATAGCCGAAAACACGAAAGTGGAAGAGAAAATGAGAAAGCGAAATATATCCGGAATGCTGATCAGATTGCTGGACAGAAACTCGATTGATCTTCTTGTCGTTTGCATTAAATTCCTGAAAAAATTATCAATTTTCAGAGAAAACAAGGATGACATGGCCGATAACAATATCATCGAGAAATTAGTAAAAGTTATTAACACTCCCAGCAAGGAATTGATTCTTTTGACTCTCAAGTTGATGTATAACTTATCATTTGACACGAAATTGAGGGAGAAGATCATCCTGCAAGGATTCCTGACAAAACTGGTTTCCTTTTTGAGTTGAGTAAAATATCGAAATTTTTTTTAACGATACTTCAAAAAAAGCAAAATTATTATACATTAAAAGAATCCTTAGCCTATAAATTGACAACGTTAAAATTAATCAATGAAAGATTTATAATTTACTTAAATGCATATGTATAATTTTCACGCTAAAACAATAAATATAATTAATTTGTCGGCACATGGAGCGGGGGACGGTATTGGTATGATCATACAAAAGACCGAAATATATAGTTTAAGTCCCTAATGAAAAGTTACTATTCTTTTAGTGGGAATATTTCCACCCATCAAAAGGTGAAAATTTTCCTTTGATCCTCAAAATCCTGCACTAGTGCAGCGTTATGGGGGAACTCCCAAAATGCACCTCACCTTAATACACTAGGAAACCATATCTTGGACATAAAATAAATGATATATTTTGTTTCAAAAAGCCGGAGGACAAGTTGAAAAAAAAGAAAATTTGAGTTACTCATTAGCAAATTCTATTAAATTTACTGATTACGTAACGTGCAAAACAACATTTAAGAGAAACGGGAAGAATTTAAAAAGAAAGGAAAAAATATCGAATGTAATGCGAAAATGCATGAATTATATCTCAATAAACATCTTCGTGTTAAAAATATATTTTAATTAAGGAAATTGCATTTTTTATTAATATCTAAAAAATTGATTTCTTCAGATGACGATACATACAAAGATGTGGTTTTGAGTATATTGTATCATCTGAGTATAGATGATAAAGTCAAATCCATGTTCACATATACGGACTGCATCGGTATTGTAAGTTATGAAAATTTTTATTTTATTATTATTTTAATTACAAATTCTCAGATGTTTGTTTAGAGAACCTTAAGAAAATAAGTATATTAAGTTAAACTCAGGATTTGTAGAATTGAGATACGAAAGAAAGGCGTATTATGTGGAAAATCACGATACCAAATTTCTTTCCTTTGTTAAAAACACATAAAATTGAAAATATAATGCGCCTTTGTTAAATTGTAAATTTAATTATATATAAATAAGTGTATATATATATATTTCAGCTGATGAATATGCTTTTAGACAATAAATATGATAAGTTGGTCGTAGCAGTTTGCATTAATCTTGCGATAAACAAAAGAAATGCCGAAATGATGGTGGCAGAAAACAGACTTCATAAATTTTTGGAAAGAGCTTTCAAAAATCAAGATTCACTTCTTATGAAGATGATACACAACATTTCAATGCATGAAGTCGTTAAACAAGTAATAGTGGTAAGTTAGTACAAAAAACTCCCGAAAAATTTTTCATATAATTAGCTTTGCTTTTTTCCTTTCCTTTTTTTTTTTTTTTTTTTTAAAGGAATTTGTGGGAGACATCGCAAAAGCAGTAACACAGTGTGATTCCGAGGAATTCGTTTTGGAGTGTGTTGGTATCTTGGGTTGCCTGACGATGCCGGAATTGGATTTCAACGAAGTATTTCAACAATTTCATCTTATACCCTGGATACGGAATGCTTTGATACCCGGCAAAAACGAAGATGATTTGGTTCTTGAAGTTGTAGTCCTCCTAGGCACTGCCGCATGCGACGAAGACTGCGCCATGCTAATGTGCAAAGCTGATATATTGATTTCCTTGATTGAATTATTAAAAGGTATGTTTAAGATTAAATTCAGCTATAAACATTCATCCGAATTTATCATTTAGTTAAAATTGCGGAAATGTGATTTCCCCTAGCCAAGCAGGAGGATGACGAAATTGTTCTGCAAATCGTTTACACATTTTACCAAGTAATACGGCACGATGCCACGAGAAATTATTTAATAAGGGAAACAGAGGCTCCCGCCTATTTGATTGATTTAATGCAAGACAAAAACAAAGAAATTGCCGCCGTATGCGACGCTTGCCTCGATATAATATCGGTATGTACTTGTACATTCAAGGAATTGTTCGCGGTCGAATTCTCCCTCGAAGAACTTTTAACATGATTTGTTTTTACAAGGATTGCAACGAAGACTGGAAGAGGAGAATAATGCTCGACAAATTTCGATTTCACAATTCACACTGGCTGGAAATGGTCGAGAGCCAGAGTTTGGATGATACCGCGTACGGAGATGAGCTGCCTCCCTATCTCAGCACCGATTTAATGCAGCATACGATGCTTTATCCGTCGGAATCCCATGTGTCTCTGGAAGAATTACAAGCTGAGGATTTATCATTGGATTTTTCTGATGCCCAGAAAGAATTTAACAGGTGACTGATCCGATTAATTTAATTCTAATAATATTATTAAATTGCCTAAATTAGAAAATTAATCCTGATTGCAACTATTCCAATACCTTGCAGATACAGTCGGGAATTGGATATAGAATTATTTAACGACACGGACAATTCGAATTCGATTGCTGTCAATTGAAAGAAAACGAAAATCAAATGAATATAAAATATAATTAGAATGAAGGCAAGTTAATACTAACGCATAAAAAATTAAATTTGTCAACGAAGAGATATTAATACATTACCGAAAATGAAATTCTGAAATATTACTTAATAAAAAAAAATCGGTTAAAAAATACATTCTCGTACTTATAGAATAAATTTAGAACATTCATAATCAGTCAATACTAGTTTGTCATGCTGTCGTTTCAACTATATTTTACCATGGTTTTGCAACAGGCCACAGTTGTTAAAGATGTGAATAACAAAGCGAGAACATCTTAGTAGGCCAAATTTTCTAGCCTATTTACTTCAGGATGGCAGAACGTTAAATCAGCTGTGTAAATGATAACGGGCGAAAAAGAAATAAATTTGTGAATTATTTAAAATTTCATATTTATCGGCAAAACTGAATTTGCTAAATAAACGAACAGCAAAAAAAAAAATAAAGAAACTCATTTTGAAATATATAATAGTAATAAAAAAATTCGCTTACGGCTGTCCATTGCACCAAAGATTTATATTATCATTTTGTTATCATACGAAATTTTCACTCTTAATTTTCGATAATGTTGTTGTCAGGTAATCCCATTTCCGTATCAATCCGCTAAAACCCGAAATATATTATGTTTGAATGGAAGTTACGCGTAATGAATCTGATGATTTGAAATTGAATGGAATGGGATTTAAATTTAAATTTTAAAATTTAACTTTATTTAAATTAATATTTAAATTAATTATTAAATAATTTAATATTTAAATTAAAAATTTTAAATTAACTTTTAAAATTAGTCTGGATTTGGCTTTTTCAAAAACAAAAGAATTTCCGGATGCAATATTTAATATGTTATTCTTTTAATATTTTCACATGAAAAATTAGAAAGAGTTAATTGAAAAATGTTACAAGGTCGGTAAGTCGTACAATATATTTCATTGACTTGATAAAGAAAATAAAATAGAAAACACTCACTTAAAATTGACTGTGTATAAATAGAGAATTGCAATTTTTACAACTATCATTAGTTCCCATCCGTGAATTCCAGAATGAAGATCTTTTTATTTTCCTTTATAATGATATTAATAGCAGTCGCTGAACCAAACTATAACGAAAACGATGTAAACTTTTTGTAGGTTTTTAATTCGAAATAGATTTGTCTCGCGATTTTATTAATAGCTTTTCTGTTTTGTGTTTTCAGAAACTGAAAAAAAGATATCTTGTCTTTTCCGGAGCGGATGCCACGGAGGACGAAATATCTGAGGTAAGATTTTAAAAAGCTTTTCTCAATTGCTTAATTTGTTTATTGCATTTGTATTTTATATTGGGATGGTGATAAAAAGAACAATTATTGAACTCTCTTCGATATCAGTATAATTTGCTGCATCTCTTCCCATATTTTTATTAATCCGCCATTTTTTCGTTTCAGTGGGGTAACGGCTTTGCATCTTTGTTCAACATTTTATTAGGTCCTAAACCGTACGTGTTTGGGTGGCAGAGTGAGAATTATTTTTCAACAGTGAAACCTGAAATTGAGATTAACAAAAATAAAAAAAATCAAACAGAAAAAAAAAAATCTGGCAAGAAACAGAAACAACTTTCAACAAAAAATTAAAAAAAATTTCAAAAAAAGCTTCATATTATTGTTTATTAAATTATCTTATTTATTTAATTTTTTTATTAATTTTTAATTTTAAAATATGTAATTTTTTAATTAGAAAAAATAAAATTTCTGTAAAAGTGCTTAAAATTCTTATAATGCTTTTAAACTTTATTCATAAGCTTTATTATTTGATTTTAATTTACGATTTAATTCGTAATGAAGCCGTGCAGCTTCTTAAAATAATCCAAATTGTAACTGATAGCATATATAACTTTAGTATATATGTGAAAATTACACATAATAATATTAATAAAGAAATAATAAATGGACATTATTTTACACATAGCGTAGAAATATTCAAAAATAATTTATCTTTTTACTTAACTTCAATCAAGCACGTCAGAAAACTAAAAAATTTTGCGAGTTGTTAAGAGTTAAATGAATAATTTTAAGTATATTGCGGAAAAAGTTGGATGTAAAAATTTTGAAGGTTAAAGTCTTTGTGTCAAAATTTGAAAAAAAAAAATATTTTGGGTTCTTCTATAGAGAAAAATCTTAACCCAAGTTAAAGATCGGAAAAAAATAAGAGATTTTCATTCTTTCGTAAAAAATGTCCGAAAATCTCGATTAACTGAACTTTAAATTAATCAATACGGGAAAGGCTCTCTTTTATTATTTGCCCGTTACTTTTGAAATTCGTGAACGCCGCGGTTTTCTTTGTCATCTCTGAAATACGGTGATATTTAGTTCTAAAAAACAATCTTGGAGTTGCAAGATACGAATAACATTAACATAAATCAGAGATGTTCAGCGTTTTGCATCGTAAATGCAAAAATGCACCGTATGGGGTCCGCGCTTAAAATTTTATGATTCTCAGGATAGTTATCGCATCAAAACTTTATTAAATGATGTAATACATAACACTTCCAACGTAAGAGATGAGCAAAAATGTAATTTGAATAATAAATTACTATATAATTAATTACTAAATATAATATAATACTAAATAATATAATACTAAATACTAAATATAATACTATTACTATATAATTAATAAAATTGATTAATAATTAATCAAATAATTGTATATTTATTAATTTTTCATCAAGAATTAATGATTTAATATTTATATATTTAAATTAGTCGTTTTGCGTTTGTTTGTAGATTAAACGCCTCCAAAACATAAATCGATTAAAAAACAATAAAAGATATTGTCAATCGAAATCGCATTAAGCCATCATGAAATATAAAAAAAAAGACCATCGCGAAACCAGTTTACGAAAAAGTGAAAAATTGTAATTTTCATTTTCTCATTTTTTTATTTTCTTTCTTCAATTTCAGTATACAGTATTAATATGTATTTCTGTAAATTCATATAAATTTATGCCAAAGCCAAGTTTAAAGTTTCGCATGATGATTATTTGATGTCATAACAAACCGTCTTAGTCATCGAATGACATTGGAAATTTAATGTTGAATAACTGCTGAAATGAAAATTTTGCTTCAGATGCAAAACCGACAGCATAATGTTAAGAGCAATAGTCATATTTTATTTCTTGTTTGTAGCTGCATATACGTTTTCCTTATCGGAGGTAAATATGATCTTAGTGAATCAAATTTGCGTTAAAACTAATAAAAATCAACTAAGTAGTATTAGTGATCAAATATTATTTTTTTTTAAACGTTGCGCATTTGCATCGGCAAACCAAAAGTAAAGCCCAAATTATAATCCATCTAATTTTCTGCAGTTTTACTAACTTTAAGAATAAGAACTCTTTAGACACAGGAATAACTATTTATTAAGTATCAGGACCATCGTAACTTGGGTAATAACAAAGGAGTTTATCGTTCATTCTGTATATCCGAATCTGCTTTCCGCTACGATCCTAAAGACAAAAGAAATGTACAAAATATGTATCTATCGAAGTAGACAATCCTTAGGTTGATTTTGTGAACGGCGGCAATATCAGGAAGATTTTTGAATGCATTGCTATCATAATGAAATGTCGAAATTCACGCTTGTCCTCGAATCATTAGCCACAGTGGCAGAATCCTACAACAGAAATACATTCGAGCAATTGATATAATTTAAATATTTATTAAAGGATGAGGACCATCATATCGACAAGAGATTTGTTCTACAGCCTTTGCCTCCGAATAATCAAAATGTAAGTTGAAGTAATTCGAGCAGAATGATTTTACACTTAAGACGAAGGTAAAATAACATCTCTCAATTAATTACAGTGGACCAGGGGTCTGACTTCGCTTTTCAACTATCTGTTCGGAAACCGATCCTATGTGCTGGGATGGATTGCATGATCAACAGTGGGATGCCTGCAAAAACAATTTTAACCGTATATAAATAAATCATTTGATACGCGCAATTTGGTTTATATTTTAAGCAGTGCCCGACACATATGCAGCGATTCGCGCAACTTTTTTTTTTATCCATAAATGACAATTTTAAATTTTATCGATTCACAGTTTTGTAAATTGCCTCGAGAGGTTAATTTTTATCCAGAATTTTATTTTCACATGATCATAGCAGGCCGCCAAACACCGATCATATTTCAGGCTTCAAAAAACCTAATGAAACTATCCTTATCCCATTGCAGAGAGCGCAATTCTTTATGCGTTTTTTTGGTCAGTTTAGTGACACATTGAATCACACAAACATTTTATCTTGCGTTATCTCCATCATGATCATTTGTGCGTGTTTGCAGAACAGAAAAAGCGGCAGACTTAATAGGTGACAGCGGCAAACGTTTGATGACTTTATTTTAATGGCGTCGTACGCCATCGCTTAGGCTTCGGTTTACAAAGTAACAACTCGTTGTGAGACAAGATTCAAGACATAAATTTCCTGAGTTGCTTTACATTAAGACTGATAGAATAAAAAAAAAAAAAATTGCCCATTTGATGATTTAAAAAAAGCTGCATGTTTTTATCCCGCATGATAATCACGATAAATTCGTGAATAAACGGAAAATAAATACGTGGCCAACGGCAAATGATGTAAATTAAAAACAAAAGACTTAAAAATTGAACCAAATGAAGCCGAAGCATTTCAATGACAAACGGAACAGTTCCGTCAAATGACTCATTCCAAAAGGTTTGTTGACTGAAATCTGAACTTCGTTCCTTAATCATGTAAAACCAAATATGAAATTCACATAATTTAATATAAACTAAATGGAAGTCGCATTAATGATTTATCGGAAAAACTGATGTTTAATTTTCATTGTCACAAATCGTGAGAGATATCTATAAATAAATGGAATATTTAATATACAGTCATAAAATTATTTTGTTACCTTTTTAAAGGAAAGTGCAAACAGAAAAAGCCTTTCATAAGTCAGCTTTCAAGAAGCAATAAAATTGATTTTGATTACGCCATAATTTTTATTTTTTTTTACAGTTAAATAAGCGAATTAAAGATTTTTATATGTATGTCTGGATAAGTGAGTAGCATTCGATGTGATTGTTAACAGTGGAATTTTCCCTGTAAGCTTTTCCGCATATGTTTTCATTTAAGCAAACGTTTTTAAACCTTCATGAAACTCTAAATTAATTTTAAAATTAAAGTACTTTTTTTCAAAGCTTGCTCTAAATTCCCTTAAATTTAGGATTTTTAGCTTAAACAACGCCTAAAAATAAAAATTTTAATTTAATTTTCTTAAATATGATTTCCCCATTTTGTATATAATTTGATAAAAAATATTACAGATTTTTTAAATCTGCAATAATTGATTATCATATTATTCCGAAGTGATTTTAGTCTTTTCAGTTGTTATAAAACAGGTAAAAAAACCCAACTTAACATGCATTATTATCCATTCAGTTATTGGTTTAAAGGAAAATAATAAAAATGTTCTTTCTTATTAACTTTATACAGATAAATAATATTTTTTATAAAATAATTTTAATTTTTAAGTTTTAAAAAACTGAAATCGCAGATTTTATTATTTATAAACTTTAAATGTAATTATTAAATTTAAACAGAATTTTTTATCTTAATTTAATGACTTTAAAATTTTAAATTTTGCCACGAGTAAAGTTTTTGTCTTATGTTGTGCTATATGTTGTTTGCTATATGCTAAATAATCTTAAGTTAATGGAGTATTTAAAAAACTTTTTTTCCGTTAAGAATTTAATTTCTTTATCGTGATATATATATATATTTTTTTGAGTTAAGTATTTAATTATAAAGATCAATTAGCATTTAATTGCCATAAGCAAGACGTTTATTTGGAAAAGATGAAAAAAAGTTAGCGGAAGCGGAAATTCGTCGTTCCGCTTAATAATTTCAATCTTGCTGTGAAAACATAACCTTAAAAGTATGTTATGTCCAGAAGTTTGGAATTTTGAACCTCCTCCTTCCTCGTCTCATTATAAGCTATTAAAAGATGAGAAGGAAATAAAATCTTTAGTTGGGAGTCAATATTTTAATCATTTTGTAAGTCAATTTACATAAATAAATTATAAACGTTATATCTCGTGTTTTGAATGTTTTCGTTTGTGTATTCACAGGTTTCTCTAACGATACCTGATGCTTTGCAAGTTCCTTCGTCACTCAAAAATGCTCTGATAGAGGACAGTGAATTTTATCATGTACATAATCTGTATGCGTTTGAATTAGTCAAATTTGAACTCATTGAATTTTTTGTCAGGAAAGGTAACTTGACTTTGTTAAGCGTGGAAACCAAGTTGGATGAAGATGATTGCATTGCAATTACTCCAACTGGAAAATTGATATTCTCTTTATGTAGGAAATCATTTCAAGAATTGGGCATTGAAGGGAAACCGTCAGCTTTTTCAACTAAAACAGCAGATAAATATGGTAATTAAAATTATCTTTATCACCGTCATTTTATTGAGAATTATTTTTGCCATCTTCAAATACCTTTTTTTTTGTAGTTGTAGTCATTGATTTGACTGAGGAATTTTTTCGGCCTGGGAAGAAAAATTATGAGAGAGTTCTGGATAGATTACAATGCAGAAAAGATCTATGCTTTAATGTGATTTTAGCATGGGAACCACATGGTGAGAAGTTATTTTTAAAATTTATTTTTTCAGTAATTTTTAATCCTTAAAAATTTTTTTTTTTTTTTAAGAAAGAAAAATTTGTCCATCATCTATAGCTGCATACATTTTTGGCCAGGGTTATAAAGTCACAACATGTGCCATAAATTGGAAATTAAGACTGGAATATAATGTTACAGTACCTGTTTTCAGTGATGAATCAGATGGAGAAACTATGACAGAGTGGCTTGGTGCTTTTGGTTTGCAGTGTGATATGTAAGAATTTGTGGTTGTTAATTTTTTATATCAAAATTATGACAGAGCTTGAAAAGCTTAAGACATACTTAAATTCCCATTATACTTTGCAAATTTAATTTTGAAATTTCTTTTACTGGCTAATTTAATGGAGCTCAGGTTATGAAATTCAAAGGTTTTCATTTTATTTCAGTCCAGAAAAAGCAAATGGCTATATAACCACTTATCAAATTCCAGAATTTAGCATTAAATTGGGACAGGTAGTTTATTTAGAAGCATTTGGTTTATTTACTAATTCCAGGATAAAAAACCTAGTTCAAGAAATAATGTAAGTAACTAAATTTTGGATTCTGTTTATATGTTTAATATGTATTTACCTTTCAATAATGTCTACGCCTTTTAAAATAAAAATTTTATTTGCATTTACATTGCAATTTGCATAGTTCAGTTTATCTATAACTGAAATAGTAATTTTTAAAATTCAAATTAAGTTTTGTAATTAATTTTGAATATTTACATTACAGAAATTATTCATCAAATATAATGCCACAGTCTTGGATTGGCCTTCAAGTAAATGGCTTTGAAGATTCTGTTGTAAATAGGGGCAATCAAGAACACTTTTTTTATTCTTTTGGTGATTATCATTTTACAGTTTTTTTTAGAAAGGATGAACCTTCATTGCTTTCTGTTCACACAAGTTCCACAAGAAGACCCAAACTTTCATCAAAAAAAAAGAAAAGGAGGCGTTAAATTTAATGTGATAGATAAAATTAAACCCAAACTGAAGCAGATTCTTGGAGTTCAAAGTTTCCAGTTTCAAATACACTTTTTCAGATGTCTTAATTGTCTCTAAGTACAAGATGATTATGAAGCATAATTAAAGCAAGTGGTTAACATTCTGATTTTTTGTTTGCTTAAGTTGATGAAATTGCCCTGATTTGTGCTTCTTAAAGAGAGAGAGAGAGAACAGAAGAGAATGTTTTTATTTAAATTGGTACTTAAATTGATATTGACAGTAATAATGAATTGTAACTAGAAACTAATTTCAAATAATATTTTTTCCCTGTAAAACTGAAAGTATTCCTCAGTTTCTGTTTAAGTTTATTAAAAGAAAATTTTCATAAAAATCAATGCTTATTAACCTCAAATCAAATACTGAATTTAATTTTAATGAGAAGGAAAAATCGACTAATTAAATTTTTAAATTTTCGCTCGCCTTTTGAAAGGGCAGATTTAGTAGTAGTCATCCATGTTGCTATAAATATTTCATAGTTTTAATAACACCAGAGATGGAGAGCCATTTTCATCAAAAACTATATTTCATACAGCTAGCTTCATACATTTTTTTTATTTTTCCGTTTCCTCGGTCGTGCTTCGTTAGGATTTTTCCTCAGCCATCTCTTTACTTCTGTCTGCGGTCGCAAACCCAGAACGGCAGATTTTGAATTTACATCCCGCATAACGAAAGGTGAAAATCCAGCTATGTACTCGTCATCTAATGGATTATTTTTCATCCGAGATTTTCTGCTTGTAAACTGCTGAGGCATGGGCTGATCTGCAGAAAGGACCGGATTGCTGCTGTGCTTTCCTCCTTTGAAAAGAGGGACCGAATACTGGCGGCAACAACAAAAAATTTATAATGAAAGCCCAAATTTGCATTAATGCGGAAGATTCCATCATCCGTGCAATGAAACTCACTTTTTTTCCTCTTGCCGTAAGTGGCTTTCGAAAATTAATATGCAACTTCTGAGTTCCATCCTCATTGAGGGATACTGCCACTCTTTTCAGAGTTCTGTTACCGCAATTGGGACAAAAAACGCTCGTCATAATGCTTGTTGTTTTTAAACATCCATAGCATCTGAGAATAAATGTTCTTAATTCCTTAATTAATTTCCCTTCCAAAGTAACCACCTTTAAACCTATTTGCTTAAGAACATTCTGAAATTTTGAAAGTTTTACATAATTATTAAGTTATACAATCAGTGATTAAATAATGAAACTAACAAATTCAAAAATATTATAAAAATTTTTTTCTTATTTTTTGTGTTAGTATAAGATTTGATTTAATGAACATCTAATGTGAAAACAAAAATTTTACTGGCTAAAATGTTTATGAGAAAATTTTTCTCACAGAATATATCAAAGTTTTTGTTTTAAGTAGCATTCATCTTGAAAGAAAAAGTAATAGTATTCAATGTATAGAAATTTTACAAACAGATTTAAAAGAAAAAACTTTACCAATAAAAATTATGGGTACAATAAATTTACCTGCATAGCAAAATCAGTAGTCAGGCAGGCAACCACAATCCCCTCTGAATCTTCAACAATATCCTGAGACAATGTATTTTTTATTTCTTTAATATTTTCAGGACTTATCCAGCCCATTTCATCATCTGTATCATCATTTTCATCATCTGTATCGTCATTTTCATCATCAGAATTGACAGTACAACAATCATCAACTGTCTTCTTTAAAATCTGATCATATATGTCATGATTGTTATCATTGTCATTGACAGTGATGACTACATTGTTTATTTCATCAGATTCTCCCTCCTCTGCAGAATCATAAACTGATGAGTCTGAATTGTCACACTGCAAATCAGTTTCATTAACATCTTTGAAATCATCAGAATCTTCATTATCATCTTCACTGCAGTTTGCAGAAGGGTTTTCACTATTTTTTTCAATTCTTTTTGAATTTCTTGCCTATGTAAAATAACAAGAACATACATTTACAAAAAATATTTTCAGGGGCCTAATTTAAATGTGAAATTTTTATTTCCCTCACTTTTACTGGCATATAAAATCCAGCAATATTTTTGGAATCAGGTGGTAAACCACCACATTCTATTGTGACTTTTTGAGTAGGGGACGTATTCAAATGATCACTCCCAACTTTTTCCTTTTCCAACTGATATGTCAGAGCTATAACTTTAATATCAGTTGCTGATAGACAAGGATAATCACCAGTTTTCATGGAAAAATCAGTAACTGCAAAGAAGGCTGATATTAGTTTTGAAACAGCATAAAAAGAATCATGAAATTTTTATGGAATAAATTTCTGTATATATTAAAGTAAATGTAAGATAAATGATAATGTATCAAAAATTTTCTTCTAAATAGCTTTTTCTTACCAAATTTTACATACTCTGGAAAAGTCTCCTTTACAATTAAATCATAGGGCAGAACTGCAAGTCTTCTTAGCTGCCTTTTATTTTTAATTTCACGTATAACTTCAGGAACTGTAATCAGTTTTTCACCTATTTCCTAGAAAAATTTTTTTTTAATACAAAACAGAAAGAAGAAAAATTTAAATCTCTTTCACTAATAACTTAATCAATATAAATTTTATCACATTTTACTTACGATTTAATTAACGAAATTTGTTTTACAAGTTTTAAATGATATTTAAGGCATTTTGGTAAAAAGAATTGTTCTGTAAAGGTGGACATGTAATTAAATAAAAACAAATTATTCTCTCTGGATTAATATTTACCTGAAGCTGGGCATTTTTTATAAAAGCACTTGTATCAATTATTAAATATTCAATTTTCTTTCTAACCATTTTAAATCTTTTTCTGGCGTGATAATAGCAAATGTGGAATTATTACAAAAGTAGGCATGTGGTACTTCGCACAAGTAACTGCCACGATGTTTCATTGACGTCGCATTTAACTCTATGGCAAAGAGGAGCTTTGTTTGTCTTGCATAAAATTAAAAAATATAAAGGGGATAAATTGGAAGTACGAAACGTGAAAGAAAAAAAACATTTAACCTGTTAATTAATTTTTAATGAAATAGGTTCTCGATCGGCCTTGCCGGAATTATGGATGACGAGGCTGAAACATATAAATTGTGGAGAATAAGAAAAACGGTCATGCAAGTCAGTTTAAAATTATAAACGCAGACATAAATATTAAATCACTTTAATAATTGCTCTCTAATGATTATTCATAATAAGTAACAAAATTGAAGTTTAATATATTATGATTAATATTTCAGTTATGTCATGATCGCGGTTACTTGGTAACTCAAGACGAATTGGATCAGACATTGGAGCAGTTCAAAGAGCAATTCGGAGATAAGCCAAGCGAAAAAAGACCGGCAAGAAGCGATTTGATAGTATTGGTAGCTCACAATGATGATCCCACAGATCAGATGTTCGTCTTTTTCCCAGATGATCCGAAAATCGGTATCAAAACTATCAAAACATACTGCCAGCGTATGCAAGAAGAGAATATTCATAGAGCAATAATTGTTGTTCAACAAGGAATGACACCTTCTGCTAAACAATCACTTACTGACATGGCACCTAAATATATTTTAGAACAGTTTTTGGAATCTGAGCTGTTGATTAACATAACAGAACATGAACTTGTGCCTGAACATGTTGTTATGACTCCTGAAGAAAAACAAGAGTTGCTTCAAAGATAGTATCCTTTTACTAATGTAAATTGTCAAGTGACCAATTTTCTGTTTCCAGAAATATGAAGCAAAATTTCGTTGCTTTTTTGTGTGTTTGTTAACATTAATTTTATTATATAATTTAATGATTTCATATACAATTATTTTCTAGCTCAACTATATAATATTTGTGATTTTTAATTTTGAAAACTAACAAGTTTTGTGTGTCCTTAACAAATTTTTTCAGTAAATTAAAAGAAAATCAGTTGATGAGGATTCAAGCAGGGGATCCTGTTGCTCGATATTTTGGACTAAAACGAGGACAGGTTTGTCATTACTACTAACTGGTTTATTAAGCATATGCTAAAAATATATTTTTATACAATAAGTCATTATTATCTATTTTCATCATCATTATGAATAAGATTTAAATCTATATATAGTAAAATTAATCATTTATAACTATTAAACTCTTATATAAATCATATTTCTAATATGATTCCTTCAATTATTGATTTTAATCAGTAAGTTAAAAGAGAGTCAGCTACCAAGAATTCAAACAGGTGATCCAATTTGTCGTTATTTTGGCCTTCGAAGAGGACAGGTGATCTAATTTTTAAAATTTTTGCATTTTATTTGGCTAAATTTACATATTTTAAATCAGTTTATGCAGTTTAATTGATTATGATATTTTATTTTACAATTTTTAATTGATTTTGAATGAATTGACAATGATATTTTATTTTACATTTTTTATTATATAGAAATAATTTTCTTGCCTTAAATTTAATTCCATTTCAGATTACAATTTGATTTTTAATAAGTAACATTTATTATTTAAAACACAGGAACAACAAACATTTTTCACTTTGCTTATTTCCTTATTAAATTTTACAACTTGCTACTATATTTTAATTGATTACTTGGGAGTATCTTACAAAATTGCATCTCAATTATCATTTAAAAGTAGGATTGCTGTTTCAGAATTTTTTTTAACTTTAATCTGTTTAAACCTGATAAATTACATCATATAAATCTGAATATTAATATAAATTTGTGCTTATTGCGTGGTTTTTTACTATTTGTTTTTAAAGTTTTATTACCTGCAATTTTAATGTATTAATTAAAATGATTTTGTTTTAAAATAAATTTACTAATAATAATTGTTTTATTTTAATTAGGTTGTAAAAATCGTAAGGCCATCGGAAACTGCAGGAAGATACATTTCATACAGACTTGTTTGCTGAAATTTAGTAAGAATAATGAATAGTGGCAACTTTGTTTATGAACATGATGTATTAAGTTCAGAATATTACTGACTGAAGTATTTTATTTTTGAAACAATTTTCACAATATTATGTAATGACAAAAATCATCATGCAGGAAAAAATAATTTTCTGACTTTCATATAACTTGCAGTTATTATGAAAGTAATGGTGCAAAAAAAAGTGTATTATATCTACAAATTTTTATAAATTATAATAGTATATTTAAAAAATGTTGATCTATTTGAATTTTAGTAAAAGAAAAATCAAATTCTTGCAATTTATTTTGATTTTAATGCTTGTTTTCTTACTGCAAGTGAATTTGTAAGATTTGAAACTAGCTCTTGTAGTAATAATTGTAGCAACCTTTAAAAACATGATCATTCTAGGCATAGAAAACAAAGTGAAGTATTCTGTTCTTAAATTTTTTTTCATATTCATAGCTTAAATTGCAAGTATTTGAAGTTTTATATCCATAGAAGGTTTGACTTTATCAGTCTTTCTATTTTTCATTTTTTATTTATTGACTAGATTTTTGAAATTTAGTATAATTTATGTGATTTAAAAGTCCAACTTTTATTTTTGCAAAAAATAATAAATTAATTAAACAATTAATTGATATAAAACAAATAAAAAAAGATGCTGATGTTTTATAATTTTATTTGGAATAGTTATTAAGTTTATTTATTCATCTCATAAAGATAATTATATTCTGAATTGTTAAAAATTAATACAAAATATGCTTTCAGATTATTATATATTATGTATATATATACAAGCGTAATTTTAAAAGTGTAAACTTAGTCAAGGATTTTGTGGTCATTATGTTGCTGTCTATTGCCACCAAACATTGGAACTCATGATTAAATTACTAAGCGAGCATTAATTTTTAACAACAAATTCTGGATTAGCAATAAAATAGGCTAAAAACTATATTTTTGACCCTATAAATAACTTCTTTGAAAGATTGCATTTTTGCAAAAATAAGAGAAAAAAGAAACGTATTTGGTCCAAATTATATAAACTACTTAATGCAATTTCTTAGTGCTATCTCTTACTAACGGATACAAAACGATGATAGAAAGCAGGGTAATTGCATAAGAAAGAAGATGTCAGAATGATTACCGGTAATTCCACGTCGATGCACTTTTCAAACTTGGCAACAAGGCCAAATAGAAAGTTTATTTTCTTTTTAGAGTTTTTTTGTAAACGTCAGTAGTTTTATTTATTGTTGACATTCGTGATTTTAATTGACTCCGTGCTCGTATTTGTTTCAAGTTATCATTAAATTAGTATCTGTTATTTTATAATGTTGCTTTGTTGAAATGTTCCTGGAATATTTTTTCATTACAAAAGTTATGTGACGTCATACCAATTGTAAAGCTTTAATATATTGAAAAGGGGGAGGGAAAAAGAAAATAAGAAAAGATGGATACAATTTTTTAAAACATCGCACAGTGAGATTAAAGGAATTGAAAATGTGGAAAAGTTTGAAGAATGAGCCTAGATGTTGATACTCTGGTAAGTTGATTCATACTACCTTCCTACAAGTTTAAGGTTAAATGTCATGAAACATAAGTATATATTATCAAAATTGATTAAATTTGATTTAAATATATATAATTTTTAAATTATTTTTAATTGTAAATATTTTTATTAATTTAAATATTAAAAAAATGTGAAATTGCAAATAAATTTTTAGTGTTTTGAAGTTATTGTGAACTATTTTATTGACTTTGTTATATTCTGAAAATCACATTGGAATTTGCAGAAAAGGCCAAGCTGAATTAATCAGTTTAGGCAAAAAGTTATTTTTTGAGTTCAATATTTAAAATATTACAATTTAAATTCCATTAAATGAAAAATTTGTTATTGGATAAGCAACATAATTAAAAATGATAAAATGATCTGATACTTATGAAATGGAAAGCTTATAGAACATTTAAATTTAAATTTTCAGATATATCATAAAGAAGGTAAAAGTTTAGGTTTTAATTAAATCAAAACTATTCTACCAAACAATTTATTGTTATGTAATGAATTTGAATGGAATGTAAAACTGCTGCTTTAACTATTTTTCAAGAATTATTCTTTCATAAAAATTGCTGTTCTGTAAAATTGCATTGCATTCTGAATAAAATTTTTTTTTTTAAAATCAATTTCATGATATCATGCAGTTACGTAATTCTTTATGTCAAAAAAGTGTGTAATTTAATTTCTTTTAGGAGAGTGGCTTTAAGAAATTGACTCTCTGCTATTTTATAATTAAATTATGAGTTTTTTTAATGAAGTACAGAAAAATGTTTTATATTTATTTTGCACTTTAGGAAAATAATTATCTTAAAACTTTGAATTTAAATATTCTGCCTTGCAGTCAACAAGACAAAACCAAATTATACTTTAACTTAATCTAGACAAAGAACTTTTTTTCACATTGCTGTAGAAGTTAATAATAATAATAATAATAATAATAATTATAATGATTATTATTATGTATTATGTTATGATATATATGATTATTACTTCAATTATTATTATTATATTTATATTAATGCATATCAATCATTACATATTCAGGCCCTTCATGTTTTGCATTGAAAACAGTGTTAATCTTTCATATTTATATACATATATTTTCATATATATAATCATAATATATTTCATATATTTAAGGAAATTATTTGATTGAAAACAGTTATTAATAATGTATAATATAACTATATTGTATGAAATAAAAGAAACAGGAAAATGATGAATTCCAAGGATTGTTTAATGATTAAATTTCAAATTGAGTGGAAACTTAAAAATCTTAGTGTCAGATTATATTTACGGGTGTGTAAATAAAACTGAAAATTTATTTCAGAAATAGACTTTTTTTTATCAAAACGTGATATGGTGTAACTTTTTTTCCTATTTTGCATTGTAAGGAAGTTGAATGTAAAAGTAAGACTTTACCCATTGGAAAGATTAAAGAAGCGAATAGTTTTATAGGTCTTGATGTTATAGATGATCTTGTCTTTTAAATATTAATTAAGCCTTTTTTTCATCGAATTGAATTTGATTTAGTTGTATAAAGAATATCAGTTTTTCAGGGTATAATTTTTAAGGAGATATTTTAAATGTTTATTATTTTGTTTGATCGATCTCTGATAATTAAAATTATTTTAACTACTAACTTTTTAATAAAAAGAGAAAAATTAGTTTTACAAAAAATATCATTGTTAACAACATCCCGTCAAGGTGATCTTTATCAAATATGAAACAGGAAAACAATGGTAAATGTCTTTCACAGTTCTAGAATAAATATTGAACCACGTTCGAAAGTTACATTCACAAAAGAATGTGCTCCTTTAATATAATGAGTTTGCTCGAATAAGTTGACTCGTTAATTACACAATTCATGCAGAATTTGAATAGAGCTTTTATGTTATTGCAAAGGTTTAAAATTTGAAGTTTATTTGTCGGAGATCAATCGTAGATTTTGTCGTCAAACGCCTTGGTGAATTAGTCATTGTTGGTGAACGACCAATTTGGGAATCCCCGTTAGACTTTGAGTGGTCACCCACGAATAATTCAGAACTGCGGGGAACCGCTTGAGGTCGGTTCGCAACGTGCCATTTTAAGACGGCGATTGCTTTTTAAAAAAAAAAAAAGAAAAAAATCTAAGAGAAATCGAAGTTTTTCTTAGGGAGGAAGTTACTTTCGGGAGTGAAAAAAAATCGTTAATCGATAAGAGCACGTGTAGACGTTGTCGTCACTTCCGATTCGGCGTTGATTAAGTGCCGGGAAAACGAACGTGCCCTTGTAACCTATGGCAAAGTCGAAGTCGTCCCGGTTCGTTAGAATCAGTGTAGTCCTCGATTTCGCGTTATTTGGTATTGTTCATCGGCTTTTTCTAGACGCGATTTGTTTTCGTCTTACATTATAATAGTGACATATTTGGAAATTTTAAAAATAAATAAACAAACAGAAAGGAAAAGGATTAATAATTTTTTACGAGCATTCGATTTATTTGACTCGCAGTCGCGACGAATTGTTCGAGTAAACGATAAAAATTTAAAAAGAAAGAGCATCCTTTGTTGTCTCAGCCGATTTTATAGTTTTTTGAGCAAATGACCGATGACAAAAAAAGAAATTCATTTTGATGTTTTTTATTTCGCTTTTATTTTCTTTGATGCCGAACGAGAATTCGCCCCTTCAGCGATGTTAGATATTTGTCGAGCGCTCGATTCAACGGAAATTCTCAACGTTTTCTAAAATTGTATTTTTTTTTCACCAATTTGCTCGTGTTTCAATTCTCTCCATGAAATGATTTAACGCTTATGTTGCAATGGAGAATGAATTTTTATTTCAAGATTCATCCGAAAGGCGCGTTTGACTCTCATAATTTAGCTTCACATTCCGAAAATGGGGAAATTTCACCGCGAGTCCGTTCGATTCGTTCGTCTCGGCTCCAAATTTGATCGGGGTTTTCTTACAACTCTTGCCACGCTTTTGTTTTGCAACGCAGCATTTTTATTACGTTCATCTCATCTCGAAGCTTTTTCTTTCTTCCACGACAGCCAAGTCATTTCCGGGTCTGCCTGTGAGTACCTTCAATGCCTAATTAAGTTTTTCCAAATCCGATTTTGAGCTATTTTCGAACGTTAATATTCCTATTCTTTTCCCCTCCCCCTTATTTAGCACACGGGAATATGCGTATTAGCATTTTCATATTCGCAATTTTCGATCGATCGAATATGTGTACATATATCAAAATATTTTCGTTTATGGATTGCTAATAAGGCGTTTCAAAATAAGAATCTTCGACTCCTTAAAAAAAAAAAAGTTTACGTTACTTACGCACATTGTTTTAACGTAACGATTAATTTTGATCTGATTGTCTCAGCGAACATTTCTAAGATCACATTACCGGAAACATTCTTTACGGAAAGCAAACGACTTCCTGCGGCAGAAGATGTCAAAAACGTTTGGTTTTCGATTCGTAGCTTCGCCTTGCAAAAGTTAGGAAATTGGGCGATCGAAGCGTTTCCGGTGTTGCTTTTTTCTTGTTTGCCCCGAGAGAACGAGGGAGAAGTCGCTTTGACTTCATTGCTTTCCGCCAAAGCCCGCGTTCGATAATTCGCCTCTCCCCTCTTAGCCGTTAATGCACCGGAAAGCGTTTCAATGTTGCAACTTTGGGATAACCGGATTCGAGACTTCCGGTGCGTTTCATATACACCGCTTAACCCCTGCGACAAAGCTTCTCACGCGGCCCTTTCCGAATATCCTTTGCCGGCGGTATCTTATCTTTCAAATTGGCCATGTTTAACGTTACTCACCGAGGAAAAATTATTTTTCACGTTATTCGCGTCACCAGGCGGGAAACGATAAAGGGGACAGATAATTTCATTTCCTTGGTTACGATATAGATAACGGGTTCTTGGTTGCCTCGCATCGATTACGTAACGAATTGGGAAAGCGAACAGAGCCGTCCGCACGGCGGCGCGGATGCTACCGCAGTACATGTGGAGGATTCGGGTTGGGATCGCACACGGCGAGCGCACGCTCATCGCGACGTGCGAGGATTAAGCAAGCTTGTCCGTGCGTGCGCGCGTGAAAATATTCCGTTCATCTTAATTTTCCTCTTCTCGCACCTCAAACCGAAGCGGTGTTCAGCTCTCTTGCGTCGCACGTAGGATACCTGAAATTATATGCCACGACAGTGGGAAGTGTTGGCGCCGAATCCTTCGGTCGATCGAGGCCCGCCGATTCCGAACGCGTACGCAACCGTTCGTCCGACGGGCACCCGCGTCGATCGACTGTCCGAACCTTTGCTGCTTGTGCGAAAGCAGACCTAACCTAATCTTGCGCGTGCACGCATCGCATTAACGTTCGATTTTCACGGGAAGCTGAATTTTTGAACCGTTTTTCTTTTTCCCGCAGAAGGAGCACCGCGTAAATTTTTCGTAAATGATTCGCGTTACGCCTTTTCGGGCGCCGTGAGACGATTTACGCAAGACTTACGTTGATGCGCATTTGAGTTTGCCGTTAGCCGTGATGTTCTACTTCTGGTTGAGGTTTGGGCGGTAGCTGGAAAAAAAAAAAAAAAGAAGAAAAAAAAATGGGAATCACCACAGCAGAGAAAACCGCAGCGCATTCGAGCGTACCTGATGAGGATCGGTCAAAGTAGATTTGATTCGGTTCTGAAGGGAAGGGGCGCGCGCGCGCCCGTCCTACATTGTAAGACATTTATCCCCGAGACTTATCTGTACTTTGTATTGCTTGAATAATAAAGCGCCGATTCAAATTCTCAGCCGTAAGCCCGCATTGTGGTACAAACGCCGAAAAACTGTAATAACAAAGCGGCAACCACGTTTTGTGCATGGATTATGGGGAGTCAGCTCGTCCATTTGATTGCGTGCGAATCGGAGCTTGGGAAATTTTTTAAACGAAGTTTTTGCATTTGAAAATGCAAGTGCGTTGCAGCTTTTGCAACACATCGAGTGACTCAACGCCTCAAGTGCAGATATTACGTGTCGATCTTTTTTTTCGGTGTTTAACGAGTCGTCAAGATTGCTCTTTTTCTCTTTCATTTCCCGGCCCAGGCCACCTTCCCCGATCCGGGAAATTTTATTTAACGGCATGAAAAAAATTTTTCTGACGAGATATTTTGGTTTTATGCGGCAGTATTAAGGGAGGGCGGCAGTGTGGGCCCGCGCACCGGAGGTGTCGATGACCGAAGTGAACACTGGATTAAGTACACCGAAAAAGGAAATACGGTTTCTTCGGATATCATTTACCATTAAATGACTGAGAACGCTGCTCTGAGGCAGAGGTTTCGGTAATGGCAGACCGTCACTATAATTAACAGTTTCACGTGCGTGTGTGTGATCGTATAAATAGAAGCAAGATACGTTTTATTTCATGTACATTCGTCTTATCATTTTAAAATTTTCATCCCGAAATAGACCCTTGTGCAAATGTCGATTTATTTATGGGCAAAGATATTTTTAGATGGGGACGGATTGCATATTTTTAGACTTTTTTAAAAAAATTTTCATATCAGGCAGCGATCGTAAAATTGGTCGATGCGAAAGTTTTTTTTTTTTTTTTTAGCCGATTTCATTACATATTTTTATAAGTTGTTGATTTTGAAAAATATCAGATAGTTGAATTCCTCTTCTTTATAAATAAAAATAAATATAAATCAAAATGAATTTTCTTTTATTTTTATTTTGAACGCATATTTTCACTCATTTTGGTCAACCCAAGTAGCTTTCCAATATTCCAGTTTTTAAGTTTTTTCACATTTGATTCACTGTTTCCAGTTTATTTAAAAATGTTATTTTTCCATATATGTACACATGTAATAATTATCTTTGTATCTCCGAATTAAATTCTGTGTAATGGACACGCACGATGGAATTACAATATTTTTAATACCGATTTTAATACTGATTTTTTTTCTTAAATGTAGTTTGTTCATTTTGCCTCGTAATAATAGAAAATTCAGGAATCTGCGTTATTTTAATTACATAAGTGTTATTATGCTTTCACATATTTTGGCGTTTTTGTATCATTCAAGACCTGCTGAATATTGCCCGATTTTATGTATGTATTTATTATATGTGATTTGTATTACTGACAAGCCGCCCAAACTTTATGTACAGCAAGTAAAGGTGTGATCGTTAAAAAAAAAATTTTTTTTTAAATTTTTCTTAATCACGTTTTATATAACTCAGATTGGGAGAGTTGGGAGTGTTATATGTATGACTGATTACGTTGCTCTGTGTCATAAAATATATACGTCTCAATCACTTGCTAATTGTGGCTCGTCACGGGTAATCATAAGTAAGGTGACTGATGAATAAGGACATCCCCAAGCATTCCCACTTGAATTAGTACGGAGGAATACACACGTAGGAAGAGGATCACGGGATAAATTTGTCGTTCTGCGCGGCGGTTTTCGCATTGTCGGTCTGTCTGCAATTAAATACCGGCAACAAACTCTTGCGAAGGGAAGGCACGCGGTAAAACGATGAAATAATGGTTCGATTCGCGTTCGTCGAGTAATGTTTTGGAGATTTTTTGGAGTCAGCACTGGAATCAGCGACGACTTGCACCAGGGTCTGTTACAGTCCGTGCCGGAAGAGGCTGCTGCCACGACGGGTAGGGTCGAGATAACGCGACCGAGGAGAAACAGCTTCTCAGCCGGTGATTCCAAGACGAAAGCCCTTATAGAAAAACGATGGAATTGTAGATTTTGGAAGGAGCTATTGAACTGTTCTTGTGTCGCACCTCCAATAAATTACGAGAGGAGTCGTTGGTATGTTAAGGTATGTGCACCTTGCAAGAGACATTTGTGCTGCACAAACGCATCCCGCAGTATCCGCACGGCTTCGCTCCTTTCCTCTTCTGTGTCTTAGAGATTCTTAGTCGTTAGATACTTCGCATAGGAATATTTGTGTGTGTCAGTTTGTTAATTTAATTTTTGTTAAACATCAAATCTCCGCCTTAAACCCCGTACCTTTGCAGGAAAAATATCACCCAAATTTGTCTGACGACTTTCTTAAAGTTAATTGGAAGCGCACTTGGAATGGAATTATGCAGATTTTGCCACATGTTATCTATTTCCATTCTTATCGACGTAAATCATTCAATAAAAGTATTATTATTGTTGTCAAACTTTGGATTTACATTTCTTATTACACATAACCTTGACTTTAACCGGCGATCTGAATCAGTTTCGCTCGACTTGTAAAGAAGTTACAACTGAGGGAAGAGCTACATCTTTGTTCTTTAATTCCGCACTTAGTTGAACATGGAAGTTAAGTGGTATTAAAAAAAATGAGGCAAAAAGTAAAACTTGCGAAAGTTACTTTAAAACGAAGGCATTCATAAATTTCCGTAAGATTGCAAATTATGCCGGTTATATTATCCGTGCAAGAAATTGATATAACATTAAAGCTACCGGACGATTACTTTTATTTGTTGCCTCGTAGATTGATTACTTCTTTTATCATTTTCGGCAGGGCTGGCGTTTTAACCGGTGACTCCCAAGCAACTACAAATCATCTGCCTGCGATGTAAAAATGTTAGTTTCACGATTTCTTTCTCGTAAAGCCGGGTTATGTCCGGGCGGGCTATCCACGTGCCTCCGATCCTTCCCGATCGGTTCCACGTGACGCGCGGAGATGCGAACATTCATCCGAGTTGGTGCACTTCGACTTTGGTGCGGCCGTCAGAACAGGAACCTGATTTTGACCAGTGGAAGCCCAGCGATCCGAAGCTCTGAAACCCCCAATTCTGGTGACCCGTCTTCTCGCACAATACGAAATGACGCGTTAAGTTGCGAGAGAGAGGGGGTTTCACCCAAAGCCACGCGCTTTTCGAAATCGCCCGTCGTACTCCTCAACCAGCTTTTCCCTTCGACGTGCGGCAATGACCCCGTTGCGTGATCGTAAAGTTATCGGATCGCTCCACGTCCATCTTGCCTTTTTTTTTTTTTCTCCCTCATCTTTTTGCCGCCTGAAATTGCGACGTATTTTGAATTCTCTATCTCGTGAAATCTTGTTAAAAGCCTTCATTAGCGGGAGGCAAAAAGGAAGCAGAAAAAAAGACAAGTTTTTTTTCTCTTACGGTAATACATTTCACTTAAGTCAATAATAATATATGTGTGTGCTATAAGCAGTTTCACATTCTACGGTCAGGATTTAATCAAAGTAATAACTTCCTCTATTTACAAGTCATGATGTTTTTATGTTATTTAACTTATAGCATACGGATGTCGAACGTCAGTCTTATGATTGCGATATATGTATATATTTGTATAGGATCTGATGTAGATTAATCGCGGTGGTACATTGCGGTTTAGATAACATACGAATTATAGATTTTATTGAAATGATCTGTCTCTCCTTTTTTTTTTCTGTATAATACTTGACGGTATCATAGTTTTGATTTAAAAGTGCCTAAATATAAGTGGAGCTGAGATTTTTTCTATATAATTTAACAATTTCCCTGCTTTTATTCCATACTGAAGAATACATATATTATATGTAAATATTATATTCATATAATTAATTATTTAAAAAATATAGGAAGAATATATATATATAGATTATAATATTGGTGAAAAATGAGCTTAAGATTTTTTATAAGGATGATATGACATATATATGAGATAGTTTTTAGCCCGGAGTTAAATTGCAGAATATACTTTGAAAATGTGTAATTAATTTTAAAATTTTTTAACGTGTCAGTGATTGCGATTAAGACATAGTCATGTATGTAATAATGGCTTATGTTGAAAACGACATTTAGGTTAAATCTCTTTCAAACTTAAATGACTCTACATTTATACTTCAAAGCATGGAATAAAATTCTTATAAATAATTGTATTTAATTAAACATTCTTCAAAAAAAAGATTGAATTTGAGATTTTAATTTTGAACTGATATAATTCTTAAGATTTTTATAAAGATAGATTATCAAGTTAAATATTTATTATATGACTTAGATTTCATATATAATTTTAAGAGTAAATTTGAAAAATATTTTGTAAAAATTATTTTTTTCTATAAATGATTGATTGCACTTTTGTTAGTTGCCCACAGTTACTGAATGGATGTTGCGAGCAAATTTTGATTAGATACGAAAATTGCATGAAATTTCCCTATTTAATGTTAAAAGTTAAGAATTTAGTTGCAAGGAAATGGAGAGTCTTAAGGAGGCATTTGCATGAAATTTAAGTGTGAAACTTTTTATTAGCTGGAATAAACTTCAGCAATCCTTGTCTAAACGTAAAAATGTCTTCTGAAAAGCTAAAATGTAATTTATTTTTGCAGCAACCGACGTGGCGACTCTGGGGCGAGGAGAAAGGCGACGGAGTTATATATACGGTCTATCTCAAAAAGGTTCGATATCATCGACCTTCCAAAAGCGTCTCATCGGTGAGAATTTTTTTCTTTTCATATTACATTATGTCATGCACCATAAAATAATCCTCTATCCATTTAAAAGGTTTACTTTTTTGACTTCGTTGTTTTGCTTTCAGGATTCGGAAGATGAAATTTCACATCTTGAATGGGAAACCGTGCGGATCAGGTTCGTCAAGGCAGCTACATTGGAAAAACTTGTTGAAAGTCTTGCCACAGACGATGGTGAGCTTGAAAGCACATACGTCAACGTGTTCCTTGCGACATATCGCAGTTTCGCGACACCCAAACAGGTTCTTCAGCTTTTTCTACAGCGATTTAGACAGTTGTCTGATAGGGAAGACAAAGACCACATGACGCAACAACATAAAAAGTAAGTTCGGTTTAACTCAAATCCTTTTGTGCGCCGTTCATTCGAGACCCTTTTTTGAATTCTGATCACCTATCGTCTGTAAAAAGGGTTAAAGCTCAGTTAAAGCTCCGATTGGGTTCAAGTTCAATATAACCCGGTAATTGAATTGCCTTTGAGTGTATTGTTTCGTAAAAAGAGACAAATTTTCAAAAATTAATTGAAAAAAAATTAAAATGGATTAAAATTCGTTTAATGCGAAGTTGGAAACTGAAGTTTATTCTTGTCACCAAAAGAAGCTTTATGCCTTTCAGGACTCTAATTCTAGCACTTCACGTGTGGCTCGATTCTTATCCAGAAGATTTTAGGGAGCCACTGACTCATCCCGCTTTGCATGAACTTTTAGATTTTGCACAGCAATATTTACCAGGTTCGGAGCTAGAGAATAAAGTAAAACATAGACTGGATCGATTTATTAGGGAGGATCAGTGTATAGGTGAGTTTTGTTTTTCTCCTCTTGAAGCTAAGATTTGGAATCTTAGCTTGGAAGAATGTTAAAACAATCAACAAAAGAGAATATTCTTTGATTTTCGAACACTTCCAGATTCCGGTTTGCTGTATGCAAATAATAACTTTTGCCTTCATGCGAATGGTTTCCCAGCAAGTCAAGCGCCGCAATACAGATTTCCAGACGTGCCGGAGAGGCATTTTGCCGAACAACTTACAAGAATGGATATGGTGAGAAACAGTTTGCGGAGATTTGGTTTAAATTTTTTTTTGAGTGTATTGTTTCATGGAAAGAGACAAATTTTCAAACTTAATTGAAAAACCATTAAAATGGCTTAAAATTCGTTTAGTGCGAAGTTGGAAACTGAAATTTATTCTTGTCACCAAAAGAAGCTTTATGCCTTACAGGACTCTAATTCCAGCACTTCACGTGTGGCTCGATTCTTATCCAGAAGATTTTAGGGAGCCACTGACTCATCCCGCTTTGCATGCGGTTTCGTTAAATTTTTTAAAAACGTAACAGATTCTGACATTTTTTATTTTCTTTCAAGGAGTTATTTAAAAAATTAGTGCCACATCAGTGCCTCGGTGCAGTATGGTCGAGGCGTGACAAGAATAGAAGCCAGGAAGCTGCCACTGTTCTGGCTACCGTCAGTCAGTTTAATGCAGTATCCTTTAGAGTTATAAGCACGGTGCTGGTCGACGCCGACACGAGGCCTTCTGACAGAGCTGCCGCACTTGTGGTCTGGATTGACATCGCTCAGGTAGTCTCTTGTCCTTTTTCCTTTACTTTTTTTTTGTCGTCAGAACCGGTTCCCAAGTCCTCCATGATATTTATACAAAGAACGATTTAGCAAAAGTGATCATTTTTTTTTCGATTTCCTAATTTTTCGGAAGGCTGACTAGTTACAGTAATTTCATCGCTTGAAAATTTTAATTCGCAGGAATTGCGAGTTCTTAAGAATTTCTCATCGCTTAAAGCGATAATCTCTGGGTTGCAATCAAATCCCGTGTACCGGCTGGAACGGACTTGGGCTGCTGTTCCCAGGGACAAAGTAGAACTTTTCGAAGAGCTGGCTAGAATATTTAGTGAAGACAACAATCAGTGGACACAAAGGGAATTGCTCATAAGGGAAGGAACAGCAAAATTTGCGGACACTGTCGGTCAGAACGACAAACAACTGCAAAAGGTGATTCAGAAGCAAATGAATAACAGCGGGGTAAGCTGAATTTGCGACATTTAAAAATAACATATTATACTCGAATAATTCGGGTGCTAAATATCTTAATTTTTTTAGCAAATAAGACTTAATTGCAACATAAAAATAGTTCGTTAAAAGCGTGACAGTTTCTTATTTTTAATTTCAGCACATAAGTCACGGAACTATTCCCTACTTAGGCACTTTCCTGACGGATTTAACCATGATTGATACCGCTATTCCCGACACTGTGTCGGATGGTCTCATAAATTTTGACAAAAGGAGGAAAGAATTTGAAGTTTTGGCCCAGATCAAACTCCTACAGGGAGCAGCCAATGCTTACAACTTTTCGCAGGACCCATTGTTCGACAAGTGGTTTGACTCTATCCTAGTTCTTGACGACAGAGAAGCATATCAGTTATCTTGTCAAATCGAGCCTCCTCCGCCGGGAAGTGCTAGTGCTTCTAGTTATTCAAAGCATCGAAAGAGATCCAGTTTGGGCCATAAAAAGAATGATTCCATAGCCAGCACTGGTTCGAGCTCTTCAAGCTCCCAGTTCTATTATGATGTGGATAGTGCACCTTCTTCGCCTCATAATTCTCTAGATAGAAAGGTAAAAGAAAATCTGAGTAACATTGTGAGGTTAGATAGACAATTTTTTTTAACTTTGAATTGGTAATATTTCTCTTCATATTTTAGTTGTCTTCATCGTCCAGCAATTCTTCGCTTCCCTCATTAGATATTTCCTTGAGCAGCAGCAATACTAATCACAGTGCTGGAGCCAAAAACCTTGCCTCGCCTAATTCACTGAATCTCAGCCAAACCAAATCTCCCGACTTTTATATAATTCGGGTAACTGTGGAATCAGACTCCGGAGCTGTTGATGGTACAAAAACATTAAAATTTTTTCTTATAACAACATGATTTAGCGGTTATCTGAGGTTAAAACTAATTTCAGGTATAGTCATGTATAAAAGTATTATGCTGAGCAATAATGAAAGAACACCGCAAGTAATAAGGAATGCAATACTCAAATTGGGTTTGGAGGGAAATTCCGATATGTACACACTAGCTCAAGTTTTGCCAGATAGAGGTAAAGGGAAAATTATTTTACGTTTCCATAGTTAGCAATCATTTTAATTAAATATATGATTGAAGCATAAATAGAGCTTATGAAGTAACTCTGTTAGTAGTGAGAAGTTTAGGTTGGTATACGAGAAATTTGTCGATAATGTTTACTTACGAGATTTTAAGATTTAATATGCATCCACTCTTAAAAAAACTGCTTTATGAAATTGTATTCAAATTTAATAAAAATTTATACTGCAGATGAAATATCTTTTTTATTTCAAATGCAAAAGCTGATATAAAAAACAATTGCTAGTTACTTTAATTGTCAGTTAACTATTTAAACTTAAAAAAGGATCATAACCGTTTGCTTCGAGGCAGAAATTTAATTTTAAAAAAAAATCATTTTAGAAATGGTACTTCCTCCCAATGCCAACGTTTATTATGCCATCAATACCGCACACGATTTGAACTTCATTTTGCGGCCGAAGACAACGGTGGATACAGAAAAGAATAGTCCACAAAAATGGAGGAATGGTAAAAAATAGGAAAATACGAATGCTATCCTTATAAAGAAAAAAACTCAAAAGATGACAGATTAATTTATTTTAGCGCTACACTGGAGATTCGTCTTTTTGAATCTTTTATGTTTTTAATTACTTATTTTTATGTTATACTCCGTTGCAGCCCATAATACATAGGGTACACCGTACACTTAAATCTCACATAATGATCATTAGTAATTATAAAAGATTTTTAAATTGTATTTTAGCATGTTATTATGATTTTCATTTTTTGAGTTTCTCTGGCTTTTGGCTATGGAAACTGACTGAAGTGGCAAAGTGAGACAAAAAATTTAATGTAATTCTCATAATGTATTCGTAAGAATGGTGTATAATCCGTGAAAATTAAATGAATTCGTTTTCGATAACATATTTATACCTATATTCTGTTATAAATGAAAGACGGACGAACTATATATTTTAATTTATTGTGTTTTCGAATCTAATTATTGATAAAGCCTAATAATAGTCTGGTTGTGATGAATTTATTTTATTGTTTTTTATTTTAATAAGCATAAAGTACTTAAGATATCATTTTGTGATTCTTTTGTAGTATTTTTTGTGTTTTTAATAATGGAGACAAAAAAAGTGTGTAAAATTTGATCTGAATTGCCCTAAAAGTATGTTATAATTTTTGTCGCGGTTGAAATTCCAAATTTTAGAAATTTTAAATTAAAAAAAAATGTTATGACCAGGCATTTTAAAATTTAGGCGGTGGCACATTTACAGATTATATTCTAATTATTTATTCCATCATCGTTATTGACATATCATTAAAAAACTGTATCTTAAATTCTCAGTAGGTGCCTTGTTTAACAAAAATAGGGTATTTGACTTATTATTTTCATTAAGAGCAGCTACAAGTAAAAGGATTTGAAATTATTTTTGCAAAAATCATCATATAAATCTTTATTGCTGGTTTTAAATCTAATTACTTTGATAGTTATTTTGGATTTTTTATCATAACAGATTTAAAACGTGTAATCACTTGCCGATTTTTTTATTTGTTTTTCAATAATTTTTTTCTGCATTTAAGCCTGTTGCTACATACAGATACACACACACACACACACACACACACACACACACACACACAATAACTCTGGAAGTTTTATGTTATAGAATATAAACAAAAACAGTCATATAAAAATAATGTATAACGTCCCTTAATTGTTCTTAATAACTTAATATTCATCCTTACAGTTTTTAAGATTCAGGATGATATTTATCTTTTTACTGAAAGGTGATGTGAAGTGAGAATAATTTGCTGATATTGCTTTAAATTGATTGAAAAATGTATTATGTGAATCAGATTTGTTGTGGTTTTAGAATCAGTTCTTTCTAATTTTTATTAAGTTTTATGAAAACTTTATTGTGACAAAAAAATGTGTTTGGGGCCAAATTTAAATATTTCCTTTTTCATGACATTCAGAGATTAAATAAGAAAGACTAAAGGTTTGCCATTAAAAAAATGGTGAAGGTGCCAGAATTTATTAAAATCATATTTTAATGTTAAAATTATATTGCTCGTTTTTTTACCATTATTGACCCAATGAATGTATATAATTTTTTAATGTAAATTTATTTTATTGTAGACGAGGGTCATAAATTAATTTTTCTCAGGATCATTTTCTTAAAAATCGTTTCACAGTTCGTGTTATAGGGACTTGCATAAGGATAAAATCATTTTTTCTTTCTATATAAGGTGTGTAAACCGATACTTATAATCTCAAAATTGTGAGAATGTTAATTTGAAATTAATTGATTAAAAATATTAATTCAATTATAGAATAATATATATTTTGAGTTTTTATATAAATGCGAAATACTCGAACACAGTACTTTAAGCTACTAATTTCATGATGAATAATCATATTTAAAACCATAAATCAGTAAATCGGAATAACAGTAATAATAATAGCATATCACGCATTGTTTAAGAATATTTTTTACTATAATCGGTATATAAGCCAAAAAAATTTTTAATATACAGTTTTGTAATTCATTTAATTCGAAGAGCTCAAAATAGAAAAATTGTCCTTAAATATTATATTATTTGTAATCATTACAGAATTCCAAGATAGAAAACTCTTTATAATACAAAGAATTTTATGGAAAAGGGGGGTCCTATAAATGTCTTAATGATTGTTTTAACAAAAAATAATCAGTGTAATTTCTTTAGAAAATTTCAATCTAATATATTAAAATCATTTAGAATTATTTGAATTTGGTTGTGTTGTTAAATCTTATATAATGAGATTATTTACATTAACTACTTCAGAAAAAGTTTTATTTAATTTGATTTAACTGAACATATTTATATTTTTTTATTTTTGATAAATCAAATAATGGTTGAAAAAATTCTTGATGTAAACGTAGTAATGAAATAATTTAATAAGCGTGCCTTCAATGTTTTGCTAAACAAAGAACTTAAAATCCGAATTAAATCGAGCTTTTCAAATCTTAATGTTAATTCTAATTAGATTTTCTTTATAATCTCATATTGTTTTATAATTATTTCTCATAATAATTTATCATTTACCCCTAAAAAATTTGAGGATGTCTTTCAAGGTATAATAAAACTATAAAATTTCTTGATATGTTCTTGGAAAAGAAAAATTCTCCCAAATTGAAGCAAAAATCTCTGAATTTTAATCTTAAATTTGCATAATTTTATGTAACTATATTTTTCCAACTTGAAGGTTGTTTTTTTTTATTGTTTATTTGTATTGTTGTCTAATAAAATAGATTATTAAAAGAAACCATTTTAAGATAAATAGTAATTATTTTTATTGTATCTTGAGTAATGAAAAATATGTAATTAAAATGTTTTCGTGTAAAAAAATGTCAAAAAATGTGTTGAATAAAACTATAAAATAATTAATTTACAAAATTGACAACATATTTAGATGGGGAATCTTTTTTTACATACCTTTCTTATTTAGATGCCGTGCTTTCAAGATTTCTACAAATTGAGTAAACATTACGTTAAGAAATGATTAATGAAGGAAATAATTATTCTTTTCGTAATCATGTGAACTGTTTTAACAGTTACCTTTTGCATAATTTTTTAATGTTGCTAGGAAAAAAATGTGCAATAATTATCACTCCCTGAGGTGTTTGAAAACTTTTGTATGACGAATTTAATTTGTTTCTGAAATGAAAAATCGTTAAGTAAAAGAGCGGAAAAGGAAAAGGAATCCTGTTACGAAATCGAATTTTTCGCAGAAATTTACTGCTTCACTTCCGCTTGTTTACATTCATATTTAACGGATGAATTACGTCATACTAACGTAAAACGAAATATGTTTTGTTGCTTGAAATTTACAAAATGAAACGAAAATTTTCTTTCTTTTACCTAAAACCATTTTAAACATTAAGGGGTTGCAGAGAGAAAAATCCAGTTCTTAAGTTTTAATTCAATAAAATTTTTATCGACAAATTACTCATAAGTAATTGTGGATATTTAAAGTTTGGATCGATGAAGGACAATTTCGCGAGTTTTGGTATAAAAGTTTCAATATTTTTATCTCTTTAATTTTTTTGTAATTGTCCCTCTTAAATGTTATTTTTCAATAGTTTTCGGTATTGAATAAATTTTAAATTATAAAATTAGTCATTGCCTTGTGATGATAGTTATGGTTTGAAGTGCCTAATAAAAGATTCTGTTTCTCAATTTGATACTCATCAAATACCAATTCAATGGAATTCAAAATCATAAGTTTTTAATAATTTCATTTACCAATCCGAACTAATACTAATAAAAAATATTTGCGGATGGAATAAAGATCATTTTTATATTTAAAAGTATTTTAACAATCACCAGATAATGTCTGGATCGAAAGTTTTGCAAAAGCAAATTCGTTCCGATTCATTTTTAAATAACTGAATATTAGATTTTTTTTAATGAAAAAATTAATACCCTGATAATTTCAAACTTGCAATATATATATATATGTACATGTAAATTCCAAAGTTAACATTCATTACAAAATGTCACTTGGTCCCGAAATTAAAAAATAATTTTTTGATGTAGTTTTAAGTTCACTTTTTCCTCTGACACCAAAAATGTCTGGCATTTTCGCATTATTAAATTAAAAACATAATTAATTTTCTTAAAGTCTCATTTCTCTTTTTTTTTTTACATATTTTGAATGATTGTTAATTTATTTGAAAACAACGAAAATCCATATTAAAAAAATTACTTTTGAATCCATTCCCTCTTTATAATACTTTTATTTAAAATAGTAAAACTTATCCGTTGTTACAGAATTTATATGTATATATACGTGATGTTTACTTTCTACCGTTCTAAACTTATTAAGCTTCAATGTTTAAAAGGTTAATGAAAGCAGAAACTTTTTTTCAAGAATAAAAAGGAAAATAACTTTTCAAATCAAAACTTAACATTTTGAAATCAACTTATATAGCTTAATTATATTCATTAACGATATGGTAAAGAGAAATTTTCTAAAGATTTTTGCTTTTACATTTTGCAGATCTTCATTTGCTGTATATTTAATAAACCAGTTGGCGCAAATGGTTCATTCTGCGGATTTATTTTCTGAAAGTTTTATTATGAATCGACGTAGTCATCAGTTATTCTGTTCGCTTCACGGTTCCCGATTGTTTTTTTTCGGTCGTGTGCTCCGATCGATTTATTCCTCGTTTTTAACTGCGTTACGTTGAAATGATTTTACGGCGTCACTGTTCAGCAATTATTTTTTTTTTTTTTCCTGTAAGTATTTTCAAATCATCTTTCGGTTTTTAACCTCATCGATGCGCGCATCCGGATGTTCATTTGTCCCTTCGGCATGATTAAAAACTTGAATGTTTCTTTTTTTTTTTCTTCCTCGAAAAACTTCGTGATGCTCCGCGTTGCCTTCTGCGGGCGACCGGAAAAAGTTCTGGGGATGAGGCGTGGAAGCAGTTTCCCGTGGAAAATTCTCGTTCAATGAATTCTTATTTGAGTAAACAAGTGAATATCGATTGGCACGCAGCGCCGTGGGGCGGCGGTGCAGTCGTCAAATTCAGTTCTCGCTGAAACGATCTGCTTAACGGAGCAGCCTGGTTTGCGCGATTCTCCTTGTTGGCGGTGGTTTTTCGCTGATTCTGTGAAATTATTGGTAAAAAGTCAAAAAAATAAAATAGGACAGAATAAAATAAATTTTCCGTTTCGTCTGCTATATCTGGTGTACAAATACGAAAAATGTTCCTTAATTTTGGATACTTTCCCTTCCGAAATTGCTTGGAATATAGATGAGCGCCATGTCTCGGCGCGTCCCGCTTGTAAGTATTAATTTTTTTTTTTACAAGTATCATGGAATAAAAGTGCATAATGATGAAGATTAATGCGTAGGAGATCTCAATCATAAAATTATATTCGACAATTACCTAAAACAGAAAGATTTACAGAAGGGATATTCATTTTCAAATGTTCCTTTGTGTGCATAATGAAAAGGGCTTAGGTAAAAGTATATTGTCTTAGGACTAAAACTAAGCTCTAACTATGCAACATTTTAACTTCTACTTTCGTTAATATCAAATAATTTATTTTCATATAAAACATATGTTATGGGTCGTGATTAAAACTATAGATTTTAAAAAGCTTTACCCATCGATAATTATTTAATAGTCATTTTTAAGAGCTTTTTTCTGACGGAGATATGTGTTGAATAAATTAAAATAAATTTTTATTTTAAAAGACAAATGCTGAACAAAAATGTTACACACATATCTACTTATACATAAATTATTTCAATCATTAAATAAAGTTTTACTCTATTTAGTTAAATATTTTCTCTATTCTTCAATATGTTTTATCATTATGAACCGTAAAAATTAAAAAGAAATAATTATTATAAACGTTGATTTTTAAAAAAATTTTTTTCATCACTCAAGTTCGGTTTCATTTGAGTTTTAATAATTTTTCTAAATGGGTTTCACATTATAAAAAATTATTTTTCTATATCTGAAATAATTCGAGTTTATAAATATTGCTCACGAAGTTTGTAATCAAAGGAATCATATTTATGAAAAGAATGAAAATATGATCAACGGCTAAAATTCAATATTTCCGTAATGATGACGAATTTTTCATCCATTCTAATATTTAGCATTTAAATAACATAAAATGATCTTTTCTTCTGAATAAAGAGGATGAAATCATAATTGCATTTCTGAAAGGTAGCAGTTTTTGTTATTAAAATTTAACTTCTGTAACTGGATAGAAAAATTCGTGAATTTTTTTCCCTGTGAATATAAGTAGTGTATGACTAAATTTTTCCGGAAAAAAAGAAGGAAGAAGCGGGAAAATGAGGAAGATCGTGACAGAAAGTTAAAATGACAGAAACTCACGGTCTTCGAAAGGTATCTATTATAATTTGGGATACCTCAAAATATTAAGAAAAACAATTAAAGAGAAAGAAATTAATTGAAAATAAACCTGAAGTTAAAGGTTCTCAACTTTTACAAATGAATATGACAAATTGTCGGATTGCGAGTCGAAAAAGGTAAAAAATAAGAGATCTATGCATACAATCGGATAAATGAAAAAGATGCATTGCCGACAAATGGAGAGGGTATAACGATAACAAATGGAAGTGTTGAAATAGCTCTGTTAAATATAATGAAGAGATTTTGAATTTGCCGATGATCATTCAAAACAGTGTGTGAAAAATGAAAAAATTCATTCTTATAATTTTCCTTGTTATTGCAAAATATTAAAAAAAGTTTTTTTTAACAATCGAACAAAAATCTGTATTTAATTGGTAATTTGGCTCTAAAACTTCTGTAAATGAAGAATTTTCCATTAGAGCACCATGTAACTGCATGAGAATAAGAATTATCTTTATATTTTTATCTTAAATCTAAAATCGTAATATCTTTTGTCATTTTGCTCAGAGAATGTGAAAATCTATTCCGATTCATCACTTTAAACTTGCACAATTAGATTATGTTATGAATAAATAACATGAAACAGCTAATATGATCAACCATATGTTCAATTTGAACATTCCTTTAAGGAAATGGATATTCTGAAATTTCATGTTATTTTTAAACTTAATATTTATTTAAGTAATAATATATTTATGTTTTCATATTTGGTGAATCTTTACATTTTTAAAAAATTATTATAGTTGTTTAGATAGTTTCTACATAAAAATATCGATATTATCTTTTTGCTCTACTTAATAAATTAAAATATGTGTTACAAATTGTATTTAACTCGCGCTTTCAGTTTTTTCGATTAATTTTTTTAAAATTAATATCGTAATCTTTTTTGATTTTCAAAACGTGCATTTTGAATACTATAGTTCCCAAGATTTTAAAAAAAAAAGAAAAAATTTGAAAAAATTAGATTGCAAAGTAAATAAATAATATAAACCATTATGAGTAAAAATTAAAGCTGAAATTACTTTTGCTTTTAAGAGAACCGAAAGTGAAATTTTTATCTTCAGTTGCCAGGTAATAAATTGAAGACTTTCCGCAACGTGGTTAAAAAGAAATTTGTTTTATTTAAATGATTAAAATTGTAAATTAATGTTTTCTGTTCCTATCATCAGTCTGTTCTGCATCGTCGATAAATCTATTATAAAATATATTACCTTCTATTATAAAATTATCTATTATAAAAAATATCTATATAAAATATATTACCTTTTGGTGTTGCAGAAGGAGACGTGACGTCGGATGGCTGACGAAGATTTTGGGGATTTAAACCTAAGTCAGTATGGCGGGAGCGGCAGGTGGCTACAGAGCTCAAACCCATCCTGGATTCAGCGATTCAATGCAAATCAAAGCCCACAGCACAATCACGTTCCGATCCGGTATGCGAGTTCCCACAGAGGGAACAGTTACGAGGCCGAGGATGCCTCGTCGAACCCCTACGGAAGAGGACCGATCGGACCCACGACGCAATCCCGAAGTCGTCCCGGCTTATATTATTCACCCCCCGGCACGTCTTACACCATCGTCGAAAGACCGGTCGCGACCACAGCCATCACTCAGCAGCATCACGCCCCGGTCAAACCGATTCGCGGATACAGTGGTAGCTCGCATTTGCAGCCCCATTCCTATTCGCACACTCCAAGGACCGCTCCCAACAGTGTGGGGAAAAAGCGCCCGATGTCGCCGGAAGATGTGTTGAAAATGTTCGGTCCCAGCGCCAACAAGGGATCGAACTACGGTCGGAGATCACGGAGTCCGGCAAGTAGTCCTCCATCTACTACCCATCATCAGTACTTGTACCAAAATACTCACGAAGATTTGATAGTTCGGACCGTTACGATGGTACGACCTCCCGATTCCAGCCATGGTTTTGGTATATGTGTCAAAGGAGGTAAAGATTCAGGTAAATATTAATTTTAACGTCATCCCTGACTTGATCCATTCCTTTTTGTATGACGCTCTTCGCTTCTTTCCTTGATCCTTTCTGTTTACTTCAAAATCTCATACAAATTTGCCAAGATGAACCTTCTCTTTTCTCTTCTTCCCGCAAAACTTCTTCTTGTATGCTTTTCCTTTTTTTCGAATGAATTTTTCGATATCTATCGGAAAAATTAATCTTTTTTCCCGTAAAAATAATAATCACGAACTTTTTTTTATGTAATAGAGAAAGGTAGTTATTGTTTCTTAAGGGCATCTCCGAAAATATCATCCAAATAAATTGTTTGTTTCCAGATCAGCATGAACAGTTGCCATGTACATAGGATCTAAAAATGCATAACAAAGATCAATCTTTTCATTTCAGATACAGACGGAGTAGGTGTGTACATCTCCAGAGTGGAAGAGGGTAGCGTCGCTGAAAGAGTCGGACTCAGGTCTGGAGATTCCATACTGGAAGTTAACGGAACTCCGTTCACGGCCATCACCCACGAGGATGCTCTGAAGGTAAGATTCGAAATAAATAACAGAAAAAGAAGGCAGAATTTTTTTTTTTTTTAGAAAATCCAAAATTTCTGTCGCAGTCCAAGGGGACGATTTGAAATTAATTTCTCGACAATTTCTTTTACAGATTGCCGTAAAAGATTTAACTTTTATTATGTCGTATATTTAAGAATTATATCTCCTGGCCAATAATTGCTGAATCCAGATGCTAAATCTATAAAGGTTTTGGTGACTAGGAAAATTTATAACGGTTATAAAAAAGAAAGAGATTTCCGGAACTATTGATTTTATGGGTTTTGTCATCTCATTTTATGTTCTCTTAATTATTTGCCACTTTTATTTGGTTCGATATCAACTGAAACTCTCAAATTGAATTTTGCCTCTAAATTTTGCTTCCTATTCTGACGAAATGTAAATCGAATTAACTTTTATGCAGAGAACCATCTTGTTTATTCTTTTTCTCCTTTCATTGCTCCTTTCTTGCTCCTCACTAATGTATTTCGTTTATATGGCAATGAATTCAATAAAAAGGGTAAATATATTTGTGATTATTTGGTTTTTGCACTTAAAAGTAAATACTCCGAATATTATGAAAAAAAACAAAGACGGGCTGAAAAGACGCAATGGAAAGGATAGAGTTTTCGTGCTGTATTTATTGATATTTTCCAAATATAAATATTTTCCCTTTCAATCAAGGTGTTCCTCAACCGAATATTCTGTGTCGCTAACTAAATGGTACAAGTAACTCCGAAATTATCACATTTTTCAAGTTTATCACTATTTGGTTGACGTAATTAACATAAAATGCCATTAGAATAGCATTTCGATGTATGTTGACTTGTTAGAAGAAAATATATATTTTCGCTGATGGGCGAAAACATAAAATTTTGAGTTACCATTTGTCTTCATAGCCCTTTTAAAAAGAAAAAATATATCAGTAAGTAATTTTTTTGTTTTTATCAAACAGAAAATAAGGAGGCAGAATTTAAAATTTCGACCGAACTGTAGTTTTATCATTTACCAGAGTGCATCTATGAATTCCTCCTTCATATTCTACCATAAAATGCGTATTTTATAAGAAATTATTTCCGACCCGGATTTTCTTCGCCTATTTGCTTCCATTATGAGATCATATTAAGATATGAAACTTTCTAGGCGATTCTCATTTTTAAACTTGCCTTTGACGAGGCGAAGGCATGAAAAATCTCAAAAAATCTGAATGAAAAATTCTCTTTCTAAAACGAAGTACTTATTTTAACGGTATATCGATCTAATATTTCTTAACAAAAATCTTTTTTTAAATGAGAATTGTGAAAATGTATCAGATAAATTTTTTGGCTGCTCATATTTTTTTTATCATTTCTGCCTTCTCTTCCTCTCTTTTCAAGTTTCTTTTTTTTATTGTATCATATTAAAATACATATTTTTTTGAGATCATATTATTCTTCAACATAAAAGGTTAAATGAAATATAAAAAAAAATGTTGATTTAATTATTACTAAAATGGCTTCTATACTTCACTACTATGGATTCCTGTTATTGGAAATAATACAGAATTAATATTCAGAGAGATTTTAAAACGAAAATTTTTTAACTGTAATATTGGGCTAAATATGACTTTATTTAGGCTATTTTATAATATCAGTATCTTATTCATTTGAATTCAAGTTTGTTCCTTTCTTAAACCAAAGACATATACAAGAGACTGTGTAAGATCATGAAACAAAACTTATAACCAAAAGATTTATAATTTCTGGGATTTGAAAAGCTTTTTTTTTATTGGAAATTACCTGGAAAAACATCTATATGAATATGGCTCATAAATTTCAATTAACGTTTGAACGCTCCTCGTATTTTTTTAAATAATTCACCATTGTATGTGAATCGTGTCCGAATATTTTAAACTCATTCTTCATATTATTTTTATTAATAAATATTACATTAATATTTTATAGTTTGTTATTAACATATTGTTTCAGATGTTGAAATCCTGCAGAAAATTAAGTATGACAGTTCGAAGTCCAAATTTGCCTCCTCAACCGTTGTCACTGGCTCCTCCAACTCCATTAGGTTCCAGCGGGCCGTGGTTAGTTCGGCAAACATATTCCTGGATGGACAGACATGGACGTCCCGTGTCTCCTCCATTGGAGTATGCTCGTGCTGCCCCACCGGTGATCGTCTCGCCACGATGGAGTTACTCATCACGGGGGAAGGAAAAAGGAGGGACAAGAAAAGTTGATCTAAATATTGAACCTGGTCAGAGTCTAGGACTTATGATTAGAGGCGGTCTCGAATACAATTTAGGCATATTCATTACGGGAGTGGATAAGGACTCAGTTGCCGACCGCGCTGGGCTTATGGTTAGTATATCTAATATCATATATAAATTTAAAAATTATACATCAAGTACAATGCACATTATAATTATACTTTTTATCAAATTTGGCGCCGATTTCCAACTGAATTTGCCGATATATAATGGATATGAGACACAATTTGATACGGCATTCATAGTAAAAATTTTTTAAATCCGCAAATTTTGCATATTACTGACTGTTCCAATTGGAGAAGCAAAAGATTTTTTTTTATTTGTATCGTTTAACAATATTGTTTTTTTTGTCCTTTTGTCTTCCATTAATCTTTTAATTTTGTTTTCATGTTTAACGCTATGATTTTACAATTCAATCTACAATCCGTTTTCAGCCGTATTATTCTGATGAGAAACTTCTTTAAAATGAAGTTTCAGGGTACCCAAAGTCAATCATTTTGAATTCATTCAGTTCTTTCAGAATTTTATGATTGACTTCTACAAAATTGAAGATTTTCAGAAGCAAAGTGAGGGGAGTTTAATATCTTCGAGGCATTGAATTCAGTATTAACGGGGAATTATTAGAGGTCTGCAAAATTAAATTAAAAATTGCCTTTAGCGTATTAACTTTTCCAATAACGGATAGATTTTGTGGTTGTGGTTAAATCGAACATGTTAAATGACTCCTTACATATACAAATTAAACTATAAAGTAAAATAATTCTTTATTTTTATAGACTTATAAAAAATCCAATCTAAATCATTCACAAATTCACCGTTCTTTTCTGCCTTGTGCATGATAACCTTATAAAACTAAATTTAAAGCAAATAATTTAATGTGAATGATTTTAAATTTACATTTCACGGACTTACTTTTTTTTATTGAAAAATTTCAGAAAGTGATGAAAATCGATTAATAATTAAAACAAAAGCAATACGACTTTAGAAATGGAATTTTTTATTCAAAGACTAATGCAGATTGAAGAAATTTTGCGTTCAGTCTTTTATATCAGTTAAACTGAAATTGCTTCTTTAATAATCGAAATCTAATACACTTCAAAAAGATCGATAGAAATTTAATTAAGTTATTATAAAAGAGCAGCATATTACTTTTGTAAACCTTTTTATAAGTTTCAATTCGGTTAAAATAATATAGACCACTTTGCTCCGTAAGATATTTTCAAAGCAATTCGAAACTAAAAAATATTAAATTCGGCATTATTCTTTATCTACAGAATTCTAATTATACAAATATTTTCATTTTTATAACGCTTTACTAATTCTTTATTACATTTGTCCATATTCATTTTTTAATTATAAAATCGTCAGAATCTTCCTGCTCATTAAAGATAACGACAAATTAATTATTCCATGTTGCAGAAACTGATTTAGCGCTCGTACCGCTAATTATATATAGCTTTGAAATATCTTTCCGGCATAATTTTGAGGTGCAAATTAGTTTTTGATTGACGAAAGACTATTAAGAATGAATAAAGGATATTTATTTCATGAAACAATTCACCAATGGATAAAGGTTTCAAATTAAATACCGTTGTGGTCTCGAATGCTGAATTTGAAAATTTAATTACTTTATTAGATGGATTTCATGAAATGAGATTTTTGGTTGCAGGCCTTAAATTTGAAGCCTGAATCGTCCAAATATATACATTTAAATTACGTTTTAATACAGTACCTTGAAATACTAAAATCCTATTTCGAATTTTCATTATTTTATTTGTATTAATTTTTTTGAAATGATTTAACTTTGTGTCTTCTTTTTATGAGCTAGATTTTGTACTGCATGTTACGTAAGAAAGTTCCTACTCTCTTTACGAAAAGAAAATTAAAATTGGAGCATTTTAATTGTGAATGTTCTTCAAGGAAAATTACCCATAACATGAAATCTATATACATATTTCGCAATGAAGATACAATATATTCTGTTTTACATATTTTAAAATTATTAAGTCGGCGAAAATTTTATTTTCCTTCTGCTGAAAAAGTATGGAAATATATTCAACTGTTCTTTAAACATATTAAGAAACAATCAACGGTAGAAACATTACATTCTTGTGAATATGATCCTCTCTGAATGCATCAGATATTCTTCCTGTTCATTATGTTTTGAGACCAAAGCAAATAGTTTCCTTTTTATCTCTCTTTTGTGCTTTAAACCGTGATCTTATTTAATGCTCAATAGTACAGTCATCTTTCTTAAAACTCTCAAAGATGCCTAACAACTGTGTTCCGAATTGAAATTTTAATCTAAGGGTATCATATTCTTTAAACAGGCGAAACGTTTTTTTTTTATGAAATGCAATATTTCTATAATTTAATTCCAATTTTACCAAATTTTATATTCTCACTTATCTCAATAATATTATTATCGACCATTATACTTAGATAAAATATGAAACAAAATATGTTATTTGGATAAATGGTGAAAACTTGCAGTTTGGATTTGTACTTAATATATTTATTTATATATGTAATAAAAAAATGCTCATATATATATATATTTATATATACAATGGAATAGTTTTATAAAATCATATAATCCAATTCTGTATTTTAAATTTATTCTATTTCTTGGAAGAAATAAATTCTACTTTTTTAGGTTATCCGAAACGAAAATTATATATATATTTTTTTTAACATAATGAAATAAATTTATGATTTGCTCTTTTTTCATAATTGTCGAAAGTTATAATTAACACTATCAAAACAAGAGATTATTAACCGAAATAATCTCTTTATTCCTGTATATGGAATTATAAGCGTTATGATTGATTTCTGTTTTGAAAGGTGACAGAAAGTGGCTTGACTTATCGGAGTTTGTAATTAATTATTTAGGATTCTGCGTTACGTATAAAGATATTAGATACGGGTAAAAAAAATAATATTGATATACATGCAAAAGCTATGTAAGTTTAATTTTTCACTTCTAACGTTCATGGGGAAAATTGGATATTATTCATGAATAAAACACGTGATGGTGGCTTTAAGTTCAGACAACCCCTAGCTCTGCAACTTCTTTTACATCGATTTCCGATTTTTGAGATTACGTCAAAGAACTACGGGTTACCAGGTCATTGCTATTTCAAATTGCTCATTTTTTTCATCTTTTTTTTTTCAAATATTTAAACATCCTTTTTAGAGTAACAGAACTCCGTTCAAAGATGAGATAGAATTGCTAATAATTTTACGCCATGCAAAGAAAACAACGAGGATAAGAGTATTGGCACGAAGGCATGGATTGTGGCTTAATTCTCGGTTCGGAAAACGAAATGACGGGTAAAGGGTTGCATCGCTTTAACCTTTTTGATGCTTGAACTTTTAAATATCAAATTTATTAACTCTTTTTTCCTATTGTAGAAGATAAGCTTCAGGACATATTGTTTTCTTCTTAGTCAGAATCGCATTTAAGATCATACTAATTGTGAGAATAAACTGATTGCGACAAATTGAGGGTATATTTGATTATTTATTATTTCCTGAAATTTTTTTAAGTATGTTATTATTATTTGTCGTAAAATTGTTGTTTAGGCTGCAGAAGGCACGCAAATCCAAAAATTTTTGCCTTTCATTTCCTTTAAACGACCAATTCGACGTAATTCTTTGACGATAATGAAACCAAAGCTTTTTTCATTTAAATTTAATATTAGCTTTCCATGAGGCATGGTCATGGAAATGTCGAAATAAGCAAAATAGTTTTTACGTTTTTCTTTCTTTTCCGTTAAATAATTTAAATCTTCAGGATTTAACTTTTTGCCGTTACTCGCAAATGGGGAAATAGAAGACCTTATTGGTTATAAAATTTTCATTGTAACACTTCTAAATTCCAATTTTCCGTTTCTAATTATTTTATGTTTTCCGGACATTAATAATGAAATGAGGGAATTGATAATAATCTAATGAGGGAAAATGAGAGATGATCTAATACTGAACAAAATTCAAATTTTAATGTCAAATTCTTCCTTCAGGTTGGTGACCAAATTTTGGAAGTTAATGGACAATCTTTTATGGATGTAACACATGACGAAGCTGTCAATCAGCTGAAAATACATAAAAGAATGACTTTAATCGTTCGGGACGTGGGTAAAGTTCCTCATTCATGTACCGCCTATGACGATTCCTTCTGGGAGCCATGTCCTTCCACGTAAGTTGGCTGCTTATTCATTAATATATCAGACTTTTTGTTGATCCCGCAATCCCATTGATTTTTTTTTCTTTTGCTTCAACAGGGCACTGGGAGAAGATAGACTGCTATCCAGCAAAAGCTGTTGTCCTACCCTACAAATGATTGAGGAAAAAGCAAGAGTGCTGTTAAATAAAAACGAATTGAATACGCTTTCTTATTATCAAGAAGAATATGCATCGAGACAAATGACCATTGAGGCCTTCGTTACTGTACTCTTGGAGTTACTAAACACACCAGAGAAGGTTTATATAAATATCTACAGTTTCCTATAAACATTCTTGCTAGCATATATAAAAAAGTTTTCTCCTATTCATTTCAGCACAATTTATTTACTGAATTAAGGGAAGTAATACTTCCGGAAGACAGGGCTCGCTTTGATGAACTTGTCTATAGACGGCAGCCTATAAATCATGATAGGCACGGAATTAGAGTAAGTTTATTTATTAATATAACAAGAAACATATATATTATATTTTTCATACAACGGCATTTGTTTTCATTGCTACAAATGGTTTTTCAATAATTAAATAATCAATTAATTGATATAATTTTTACTAATCGTTGAAATTGATACTTTATTCTGTGCATTTTATATAGATGAATGCATTTCGTTTAGAGACGAACTTCGATTAAAGCTTCTTGTACTTGTCGATGATAAATCGTTAAATTTTTACATTGTCATTAAAAATTTAATTATGTTTTTAATATTCTTTGTAGAGGAAAGGATGTGATAATTCCCATACTATGTTAATGTCTAACCTTCACGATCTTCCTGAACCGGTAAGTGTTTTCACATATTTCTTTTTCTTTTAAATTATCAATAGTTATTGCTTGATAACTTCCAAAATTTTAACCTTTCATTTCTTCTTCTTGTGTTTAACTATTTTTTTTTTCAAAACCAAAATCGCTTAATTAAAAGGAACATAATTTATTAATTAGTATGCTACATACGATTTTACAGGTTAACTTTTGAGATTTGTTTTTCTTTTTTGAATGTAAAATAGATTTACTTTAAAATGTTTCAAATTTATTTTTATTACTATAGACTTCTTATGACATTAATTTCAAATTTCTTTTTCGTATCGGTTTTAAATAACTGAACATAAGAGATTATGTATTAGGGCGCAAATCTAATCATAAGGCAGTCAAATTTCATTTATATATATATTTTGAACTAAATACATTATTTTTCGATTATTAATGATAATGAAAGTATGTAAAGGAATGTACCGTGAAAAAATTTTTTTTCGTTTAGTGCATTATAATACGTGTAAGTCATCTTTGACACCTTTTACAAGAAAAAACTAAATTTCCTTTTTTTTTCTCTGATACCAAAAAATCCATTTTTACATCGCCGTGTTACTGCTCAGTTGTAGAGAAAGAGAAGAAAGCACGCTTTCCGCACTTTTTCTTAATTTTATTTTCCATTGCATGGCTGTCTTTCTCTGTCCTATTTTTTTTAATACAATTTTGCATGCGAATCATCTTGGTATTTTAGGTTACAATCGCGAATGGCGCAAAATCGTTTTCTGTGTTTTTTTTTAAATTTTAAATTAATAATTAAATTAAAACGTTATAATTACGACGTAACCTTCGGAATTTTGGGAGAGAATTTTCCTTGATTCGTGCTTAAGTTGACAGTGCTGCGGCGATATGAAAGGAAGACATCATGGGAATTGCAAAAGATTCGATTTCACCCGTACCTGATTCAAATTTTTAATTGATCTCGCAAAAAAATATATAAAGAAAAACGTATAAAACCAATATTATTAGCCGATATCCGATGTCATTCATTTATTACCTTTAACATTCAGTGCGTTTAATAAAGATTTATTTTTTGAACTCGACAAATAATGCATTTATGAGTCCCAATTTGTATAAATTGAATCAACTTCGATGTGAAATTCCTTTCATTGCTCCCACGTTTCCATACGCATATGATGACCATTCGTATTTCCACTAAAAGTCAGATATGCCTCAATTTGATCGTAAGAATTCTCAACAACAAGTTCTCGCGATAATTTTTCTCAAATTCATAAAACGTGCTGAAAAGCAAAATTTGTTTCCCGGTTCCATTTCCGAAATTAAAAAAAAAAATTAAAAAATTTTTGAGATTTATTTAAGGCGAAAATTTCACAATATGTTAAAATGTCTGAAATTTTTGTTGCGAAGAATTGAAGCCGCACTCTTTTCTCCTTCGATATTTTATAATTTTCCAAGTTTTGACCCTGTTTTCATTAATTTCCGTGCTATCTCGTTCTGTGATAATATAATCAATCGATTTCTTTTCGAATTTTTAATAATTGAAGATCTTAGCTGCCGCGCGTGAAAATTCATTTCCATGCGACTTCAGGCAATGAAATGCTGCGGGAAATGGAGTTGCGGTTCGTTTCGGTGCAAGTGCCATCGGTTAATCATCATGTCCGGAATCTTAGCCTTTGCCACGGATTTTTGTGATTTATTGTAAAACCTCTTCGAGTTCTTACGCACATGCATATGAGGATGATTTTGTTGGTGTGAGAAAGAAAATGAAAAATCAGTACGATCACAAAAAATGTTGACGGTTTTAAAACAATTAATGATCAATTACTGATGAAAATTATCTTCTTGAAGAAGGGGATTAATCAACTTAGCCGCCATGTTTTCTTCATGATCCTATCCAGCACCATCTTCCGGGATGTGCTTTAACTATAGCATGAAGTTTTTTATTATTCGGAACATAGATTAAAGTTTGACGTTTTTATATTTATACGGTATTTCAAAAAAATTTTATTCAGATTAACTCTTTTTTTTAAAATTTGAATAATGAAATAAAGAGCTTTCCTATTAGTAGGAAAGTATCTGAAAAAGAATTTTTATACTTATATTTGTTATATAAAAGGAAGAAAAAAACTTTATAGTTAATAATGAAGCATTTTTCACCATAAGTACATAGTTAACAATAAAATTGATACATAAAACTTGTGGAAACTTATTAAATAATCTAATTTTCCTAGACTTGGTATGTAAAAATGACGCTGCTTATCACTTAACCGAAAGTCTGCAGTCATTATATTTCAGTATCTCATTATCAATTCATTTCGTCCTAATAATGATACGTATAAATATTCAATTTTAAAAAAACTGCCGTTACTTCATATCAAATGCTAATAATTTCTTAAAAATTAGTTGCTGTCTCAATGCGTCTTCATTTCCATGTTTAACATCATCTTGTCTTTGTCCAAAGGCCACCATTCGTGAAACTGTTGATTGAAAGTAATTAATCTAATCATAGTCTCTCTCGATTTATGCCGTAATAAAAAATATATGAATTTCGGTTATTTATTAGGATGATATTTATGTGTAATATGCAATATATAAAAATATATAGATTATGTAGAATATACTAAAAGTTACTTAAAATTTTTTGATTTGATGGACATTTTTAGACATTCAGTTTGGTTAAAATTCGTCTTTACAGCAATAACATCAACCAATTTTTATCTGGATTTCTGAAATACAAAAATTAACGTCAGCCTTTTTTTGATGGAATTCGAAGGTTAAAAATCCTGATAATCTATTGTTCACCATTGTCTAATATATGAAATTCCTTTTATTCTAAATAATAAGATAGAATTAAGAAAATAGTTTGTCATAAGAATAGTAAATTTTAATTTTTTTGTGCAACTGACGTAATTGATAGTAGCAAGAAAACGTTTGTAGATCTAATTTAAAATCAATTTCATCCAATTTAAGAATTTAGCATGATCTACATTCATATAAATACTCTTATTTTTTTCAATATAAATTTACGTAATCAATTTTGATATTTATAATTAGATATTTTAAACGTTTTCATCTTCTTTGTTGAAATTAAACAATTTTTTTTTTGGCATTTAGCATGTTTTTTTTTAATCACAAACTTTTTAATTTATAAGAAATTTCACTTTTATTAATATTTCTTTCATCTTCTTATTCTCTTTAATATTTTTCTCTTCTTCAATTTTTTGAACACGAAAACTATTTTCGAGCTGATTTTTTTTCGATCCTGTTAGTTACGTAGACGCCTTTTAATATTGATAATAATCGCTTCTATACTTTTTTATACTTATTCCTTAATCGTAGTTTGTAGTTCACGTTTTCCAGCACGTCTTTCTATAGCCACGGCGATTATTTAGTATCATTCTCCTTCATTTCTGACAAATTAAGGAGCGACTTCCATAACGATGTTTTTTCTTTTAGAATTATTTAATATTAAATTAATTTTTAAAATGAGTAATAATAATAATGAGGATTATCAGATAAGTTTATATTTTTTGAATTAGTATCGTTACTGCTGTTTCACATTATTTTTTTTTTTGATTTTTAAGTACAATTAAGGTCCCTGCGTGACATTTATGATTTTCTTCCCCTCCTTCTATTCTGGCACGGAAAAATTCGTGAAGAAGTTGAAATTCAAAGTCAAACTTTGAAATTGATACGTTCAGGATGTAAGATTTCCATGCCGTTAAAGACATCCGTCGTTATTGCCTACATTTTTTTTATCAATATTTCCTATAAGAAATGTAATTCTAGCATTTTAAACATTAGCGTCGCTTTTAATTGCCTTTTAATGCATATTTAGAATTATTTTTGGACGAGAAAAAAAATAAAAAAATAACACTACTTTTTTATGCGGCTGCTTAAGGAAGATATCATTTTATTCGATATCAATGCCTTGTAGAATAATTTTGCAGTTTTGTTTCATAATGGAAATTGTTCACATTTACTTTGAGATTAATTGGACTGGCGTCTTTGAGGGTTTTGCTCTTAATACGTTACAATTAGGATAGAGTTGATCCACTTTCCTTTCGCAGTTGTCAATATTTGTGTGGATTTTCAGCGCCGAATCTCTTAGGCTTTTGTTTTTGTCAAGTTTGTGATGTATATATATCTTTTTCATTTAAAGTGAGATATACTGTAGTTAAACATTTATCGATATCAGGAATTCCAAGTTTTTCAGTTTTTTCATTTACTAAAAAAAATTTAAAGCTTTTGTCCTTATGTTTTGCTCTGTAGCTGTTAATATTATTATTACTGTGCTTATTAGATTACATTAATTGTTATACAGAAAATGTGTATAGAGTTCCATTATTGGGATTAATCACCTTATGGCGAGTAATTATTTATTGTATTTTATTCGATTTATATGGATTCTTATTGGATTTAAATGTCAATTAAGTTATTGTTTACTGTTATGAAAGTTTAGTACGAATTTATCATATTAGACATTATATAGAAAAAATTTCTTTTTTCACATATATATGTACGATTCCCAGCATCAATGATGATTTTGTTGTGAACCTCTCATTTAAAACTATTACATGATTTGTGATTTCTATAGAATATTTTTGTCTTCTGTAATTAATACTGAAAAAATTTCCTTTTTTTGGATAAATTAATAAAGTGAATGTTCCTTGAAAAGTCTGTAAACAAAATATATGTTCTCGAACCTTCAAGTCAAAATTAGATTAGACTATAAACGACAGCAAATTTAGAAAGAAAACAAAATTGCACAGCAGGAACTTTTAATATAAATCAATGACGTGTCTTTATACATTGAAATCAGTGAATATTTTTTTGTAAATATCTGCTCATATATGTATTTTATCAACTATTAAAAAAATTTAAACCGCTAAAAGAATTATTATTATTTATAATGTTTAATGATCGAAATAAATAATATATAATGATTTAATTTAAAAATTGCATAAAAAATCTAAAAATAAAATTAAATCAATTACAAATTATATATGGGGGAAAAAATATATAAATGTCACGCTATGTATTCTTTGTATCGTATTTGAAAATACGGATGATGGCTTCCAGCGAAATAACCTATATTTTAATTTAACATGATTATTACTAAGATTTAATTTCGGATTTACCTAAGTCAAAACTACCTATCTAAACTTTCAATTCCTCAAAATCTTACCTTTTCTGTTATTGTACTAATAATTACTATTCGTAAGAAATTTATAAAGCTAAATAATCAATATAATTTATTATGCGTTAAAAAAATTTTTTCTTGATATTTAAAATTTAATATGTTAAATGAATTCAATGTTGCATACTCATCACAAAATCCAGTATTCCGTCATAAATATTTTGGATCATACGCTACATATCAACTTTTTCGAAGTGCGCAAAAAAACTTTCGCTGGAGCCCATTATTCAGCTTACATATTTTCGGTGATTCGTTTGAAAGAGCAAAACTGTCGAATTATTTTTTAAGTGGTTTGCAGATAAAAAATTACTAATATGGAATTTTAAATTTAAATTAATTTAAATGAAAATTTCACGATACAATTATTCACTGAGGTTTCAATTAAGTGCTTTTCCATCAAACTTTTATGTAACAATTTTAAATGTATGTGATCGAGCTTTTTGAACGTTTCTATACATATCTCTATCTCTTAAATAATTTAGTTTTCATCATATTGGACTGCAGTACATTACAAAACATTGAAATATGACTGTTGCATTTAGCAATCCGGAAAATCGGTTACAAATTTTCTTATATTTTCATTCTTCTTTTTTATCTTTTCTTCTGATTCGCATCTTTACTGATTGAGTACCGTAACATAACAGGGAATAAACTTCAGTTTTTTTGAAAAATAAAGTGCAGTCCTCTTCAGTATCGTTATTTTTTGAAAATGGTAAATGAAAATGTTAATGTAATAATAAACATTTACAGAGAATTTGTAAAAAGGAAAAAGTCTCATATATATTTGAGACCCCTTTTTTGAAAAATCCCCATAAAGGCTTAAATGATTTTCTGCTAGTGAAATTCCGATCAAACTCTTGACGTAGACAAGTTGATAATGGTTTAAATACTTACAAATTTTAACTGGAAAGAAATCATTTGCGAAGATATGTAGTCATTAGCAATTGTATATCTTATTGAAGGATGACCACTGTAATACTTTTGACCCAAAGGAAATGCGAAATTTAAGGTTTCATTTGTAATTTTAAAATATCTTTTATGCTCTGAGATTTTGAAGCTGCTGAATTTAATAAAACACCAATATATAGCCCATCTTATTGGTTTCGTTCCGTTGTAGGATTTTTCTTTTCCTCTGAGAAATTTTCGTTCTTGTTTTTTAAGTGTTGCAATTATTTCTTTATCGATTATACAAGAAAGGATAAGACTTGTTTAAGTTAGGCAGTTTTCTCTTTTAACGAAAAATAAATCCAAAGAATATTGTTGAATTACAATAAACGGGGGTTCGATTTCAGAATGAATACCTTGCCACGACTAGACCGTGCAAAATCCCAATTGTAGTGGAAGGACTACCAATGGAAACGGAAGAATTTCGAACCCCAAGTGAGGATTCTGGGGTATGCTTAGGGGAAATCAGAACCAACGAGAGGTGGGTGATATTAATACCTTATGTAAAATCATAAACTTAAAATATTCCAACACAATTTTCTTCTCTCTCTGTCATCATATTTTCTTTTCGAAATGGTTTCCATTCCTTAATTCATGTATCTTTAATGAAAATTTATTTTTCTGATTCGTACTGTCGAATATCCCGTCAGAAACTTAGGAAGGTTTTTTTTTGTTTATAATCATTTTCGCCGGGGAACCATTAAGAAAAGGAATTAAAGTTCGCTAAATGTAATGTAATAATTTTCAGGGGAACATTGACGTCTTCTTCGTCTCCTGTTTATAGAAAACAGACGTCTGACTTAGCTTTATCGAATGAAGATTGCTCCAATCACAGTCAGGTATTGTAGAAACGAAAAAAAAGACAAGACATTTGGGGATTTTCCCATAAGATTTAGAGAGAAAGTAAGAGCATTAAGTAACGTTGCACAAATGAAGTAATTGTAGAATGCGTTGGTTCGGGAAGCCTCCCCATAAATTTTCCTTAAATAAGAAGAAAACAGGAAAACACCAACGCTTTTCCGTGGGCGAGTTTTCGCGAAAGGAAAAAGCGTTGTTTTTCCGCATGTACCAATGAATTTATTTCGACGTTTTAAAACTTGAAAACAATTTTAAGAATCGATTATGATTGCCAGGTTGTCGGTTTTTTAATAGCTTCCACCGGGTTCGGTTAAATATACTTCGGCAGCTATTTTAAATTTTTTGCAAACGAAAATGTATTCGATATTGTTGTAAAGTTAGCCGCGAGATGTTCCTGCACCGACTCGTAGAATTTAATATGAATGCAGCAAACACGTTTGTGTTTGACATTTATTATATCGTTTAATTTGCAGGGGAATTATCTCCCGCAAAGTTCATATAAAATATTATCTGATTTATTTGCTACACCAATTAAATGTGCATACATCAAATAAATTATAAGTCATTTATATATAAATACAAATATATATGTACACGTCAAATGAAATAGTAAATTATCCATGATAGTTAAGTAAATTCGGCACACTGAGGTTAGTGAATTTCCTTAGGGTTCGAATATGGAAGAAATACGATTTTCGTGTTCTGTCAGAGTTTGTTCCTTATTGTAAAAGCGCAATCGAAAGCAGGGCGCGGTCGGGAGAATGTTCGTCCGCTGTATTATACCGAATTTTTGTTGACTTTGCTATCGCTTTTCCACTTAACATTAATTAAATAATTGCTTAAGATGTGCGTATTATTATTTAAAAGGTAGACGAAAAAGTCACTATTAACTTACGACCTTAACACATTAAAAAATTTTCACCTAGTCCATAATGAGGACTCTGAGGCAATTTTTAAATAATTTTGTGCCCCGCACCCACTTTGACTTTGTATACTTTTAGCCATTTGATTTCGTTTCAAAAAATGTTTGAAGAAATCCAGATATAGTGCGTGTAATAATTTTTTGCCGAATGCATTTCATACAAGATGATTTATTCTCAATTTTATAGTTATTGAACCATTAGGTTTTTAACTCAAAAAAATTTGATTGGGTTGCAGCGAAAAGAAATTTGCTGGGTGTTTCCTCCTTTTAAATTTCCTTCCTTCTTCATCTTTAATGCAATCCTCGAATCCTTGCAGAATGTCCAAGGTGCACACGATATATGTATGTATCTTTCCTATATGTAGAATATTGCGCAGCATTATCGGCTTTCTGTGGTTTTTAACAAAACCGCAGTTAAACCTAACGAGGGTTACGTCGTAGTTAATTTGGTCGTCGAACTAAATCAATTAATTCAAGAGATTATTTTTCTAGGACTACAATTCGAACAGTCTCAGGGGTAGAAGACATTCAAGTACCTTAGACTCGAGAGGGTCATTAAGTCAGATGAATCCAGGAGATTATGATGATACCAATATGGTGAGTTCCACAATAAATACATTTCCCCTTTTCCCGACAAGCCAAAAGCCGAATTTTCCGCAAAACTGCTATGGAAGTCTTAATGGGATAAATATTTTCGCCTCCATCGCAATATGTCCATTCTTTATCGGCCGGATTCCGTGTGTTTTCTTTGGAAACTATTGATTTGGCGGACGACGCCCCAACAGGAATTTTCCGGTAAGCTTACGCGTCATCAGTGCAGGGTATTAAAAAGCAGCATGAGTCGGAAATCCGCAACACCCTTGCCTCTGGGAAACAAAAAAGAAAAGACTCACGTTCCGGTATACATGAGCCCTAATCATTGTTATGGTAATATTTAAAATTCGTTGTCATTCTCCTCAGTCTCGTATTCTTATTTTTGTACACCAAAAATGTGATGTTCAACACGGCAAAGTTCAAGGACTGTATGTGAATAAGATTTTTCATACACGGTTCCTTCTTTATAATGCTTCGTATACGCTTATATAATAAGTTATCTAATGATGTTACATTGCCCAGGTGGAATATCAATAGAAATGCGTAATGTTAATATACGTTCTCGCCACTTTTCGACAGGGCAAATTTTTTCCCAACGTATGTCGGTTTTTTTTTTCTCGTTTGTCTTCTCAGGAGCTGCGCTTAAAGCTTTTGACGCATATGGCGTGCTGAAAGCATGAAATTTAATGAGAAAATGGCATGTATCAGCAGAAATTTTGTCAGAGATTGCCTTGACTAAAATGGCAATTTTCGATTCCAGCCATTGGGACACCTCTTCAGTGATTATAGGCCTGAATTTTATTATCTCCAGCAGAGACTTTTTTATTTCTTTCTTGCAAAAATTAAAAATTGTATAATTAAAACGGTGCAAATTCATCTTTCGCAGTTTTTTCGAACTTTCACTCGCCATTCAAAAGCGATTTTGCTTTTAAATTTTGCCGGGAAAATAATGCCCCGATTTCTCTTTCTGCAGACAGTAATTGAATACCTGACCGTGGCCCTAATTATATGTCAGCATGTTAATTCAACGCCCTGGATCGTTTTTAACATTTATTGGAAGGTAAAATAAATTCTTTTCATTTCATTTTCGCGCCAAATAAAGGACAATAATATTTGAGTCTGACAGTGTCGCTTTATCTTTATTATAATGAGATTCAGATGACTGATAATACATCATTTCTGTCAAATATGTTTGAAAAAATGTTTTTTTTCTGAAATTTTACATGAATTCCTTTAAACCCAAAAAATAAGAATAAATAGAAAATTAATGATTGAAAATGGAAAAGACCCGCAATAATTTCGGCTTCTTTCAGATTTCTTGTCCTTCAAAATGAACCTAAATGCGTATGCATATCCATACATATATATGTACAAAGTAAATTCTTTACAAAAATACAAAAAAAGAAAAATTTAAAATTCATGCCAGAAAATTACAATAATTACACAAAAAAATGTTCTCGTTAACGTTCTTTAAACGTTAAAATTCTCATTTTACCATTGATATTCGCACCATACTTACATCCGTTTTTCATGCTTTAGCTAATCAACATCACCATATGCTATTTAATGTGATCAGAATGGTTCTAGCCCAATCGTTTCCTTCATCGTTATTATGCAGTCTTTATTGTTTTACATCTCCAGCTTAGGTATTAATATGAGCAGCCCATTAATTTCCCACGAAGTTTTCACCGAAACTTATCGCCACTGGCATCGTCCCGTTATTAGCGTTTAACCCATTAAGGATCCATCATTATAACAATCTTTTTGCCCCATTCTTTGTTTTAGGTTTTTTTCCGCATTGCCTTAAAATCGTACGAGCTTTCTCAGCCCGATTCGCTGTTTTAATAATGATTGCTTTACAGTTTTTCACAATTCATTTCTCGTTTCGCATTCTGTGAGTAATTTCGTTTTTGATGGCGGGGAATTCACCTTCTGGTTTTGTGCAAAAACCATCGCGGATTCGTGTTTTAAATTGCGCTCGTTATTGACTGTAAAAAAAATTATTTTTACGCTTTGTCATTGCCGTAAAATCCGTTGAAAGTGTGTCTCCTCCGTTTTCGACTCTTCAAATCTTGCATCTCCACCGCTGATCTCGTTATACTAAGGTAAATCATCAATACATATCAAAAACTGGACAAATTTTTGCAGTTACTTTTCTCATTTCGATTTCTGTCCATGTGGATAAGCTTGATATCATCTACTGAGGCGGAAAATCCATCACGGGGAAAACTGTTGGCGCCGTTCGAGGCTTACAAAGGGTGCAAATGTTTCGGTATTTCGATCGGTTTCCAATATCAAAGGGCGCGGGAAATAAATTTCGCAGTTTGTATCATTTTCTGTAATTTTCGGACATTCCTCAAATTCTATCCGGGGCACAATTTTGAAGCAGCGTTGGAAAATGGATGAATATTCATTTGTGAAATCGTGCTTCGCTGACGTTCGACCTATTTCCGAGAGGAACTTCATGGGAAACTATTACCGAAGATTATCTTTTTGATCCTTTGGTTTCTTATCAATTCTTAGACCAAATTTAGGAGCAGAACGTTCCTTTCATTATGGTCATTTCATTCTGGATGCGAAATATCGAATGTGAACTCCTTTCTTGTAGTAAAAATTAAATTCTAAAGTTCAAAACTTCGATACTGAAGCTTAAGCGGTTTTACATTATACCACAGGTAAAGCGCCGAAATAATTTGGAATAAGAATCTTCATCAATCAAATCAATTGCTTTAAAACCGAAAATGTTAATTTCTGAAAATGGAAAAAATACGGAACTATCGGACATTTGTGAAAATAAAATAAGAATTATGGTAAGAGTATCGACGGGAGACTTTATTTTTATATATAATTTCCAAACTCATAAAGCGAAGTTATGCTTCGGTTAAGTTGGGTTTGGTCAAGTAGTTTAACGGAAACGCTGGAGTTTGGGAAGTAAAGATTGAATTTTATTAACAAGTTCTTTGTTAAAAGACCTGTTTGCAATCGAGGAAGGCCAGAGGAGGTTGAACTTTTGATGAGACACGATGAGGAGGCAGCGAATTACCGGTTGTTGAAGAAAAAAACAAATAGAAAAGCCACTTTGTGTTTGAAGAAAGAAAGTAATGACCAACCAAGGGCTCAAAGAATTTGAGAATGGAACGAAACATAAACAATACCCGAAGTGAGTGCTAACTTGCATCAGAAGATGGATGCCGTCGGTTCATCTCCCATAACACACGTTAATGTGGAGGGAAGTAAACATGTGTCGGCTCAATTAGGTTACTTGACAGAAAGGGCGTAACTCTTGAACCAAAATTTTCAAGTACATTGTTCCACCGTAACCCACAGACGTGGTTAAAAAAATTAATGTCTGCATTTGAATTTATTCATCTTGATTCGCATATTCGGCTTCTTGCGGTGAATCGTTAAGGGAATGGCCTAATGAGCGGATGAACTTCTCCGAGAGGGGCAGTAAAACAGATAGTTTTACGATCCTGCTAACAAACTAAATTCGAAGAGAAGAAAAGGAGAAAGATTTACGTAATAAAAAGTTTAAAAACTTTTTCGTGGCTTAACCCGCCAATGAACGAAACGAAAGATTTCACTGCCATATCCGAAAACGCAGCACAAATGCCGCACGGTGAAATATTAAGTTACCGAATTTATCTGATTGTAAATTCAAAATGGGTTTTTCTGACCTTTCTTTAGGCGGACGATCTTCCGCCGTCCATATGAAGATGAAAATCATCTCCGAAACGGAATCCTTGTGCGAGGAATTTCTCCGGAATTATTATCGTGTCATTATACGGCGATAATTCGTACATGAATTTCGATATCTCCGACATTCTCGGTTCACAACACAGTGCCAATTGCCGGTTCAAACTGCTCATTGTGCATGCATTCTCGATTGATGTGCAAGTCGATCACAAATAACCTTAGATTTTCTCTTGAAAGGCGCAGAAAGCAGGCATGGACGAGCGACGATAATATCACGTCTTAGCCCAATCTCTGAATGAGTCGCAGTTCAATATGTTGTTTGGTTTGCATCCTCGGACACAACCTCCCCAAGTGTTAAATCAATCCTGCATTTCACGAGCCATCTTGTTCTGACGAGGGACGACGCCCGGTGGAAAATTAACCCCAAAGACATATCGAACTTAACCGTGAAACGAAGGAAAGCGAATTTCGCAAAGGAGACGTCTCTCGCCCGGACCCGACATTTCGCTTTACCTTTATTTACTCATTTATTTTTTTTTAATATGAACAGTGAAAGTAAACCAAGCGGCCGCTAAAGCCGACCTTTTACGAGGGCTTTTCGGTTACAACGAACGTGGCATTATGTAAGATCTGTTCCCTCCCTCCTTCCGCCGAAAATATAAATGCAACGGTTGGCAAAGCAAGACATTTTGTCCGAACTGGTTCTTTCAAATCCGTACAGGCTTCTCAAGAGAGAGACAGAAAAAAACTCGGTCATAACTTTCTCAGTTGTCAAACTCGCTCCTTGACTGAAGGAGAAAACAGAAGATCCACCAAGACGTGTTGTCGACGATGATGGATAATACAGCAGTTAGAAATCCGTTTCTTGTTAACGACAGATCTTCATGAAATTTTGCTCTCATCTTTATGGTCGTCCAAAAACTATATTCTCATACACCTTACAGTTATATTCGTGATAGACTGCACTGAAATTTCTTTTACTAACCTGTACGACAGACAAATAATCAAATTTTCACCCTTTTTTATGAAAACGCAGCAGAAATCTGTTTAATTCCATTTTAAAAAACACCATGCGCGATTAGATGTTGGATGAAAGGTAAACAAGAAAAAAAATGGAATATATATATTCCTTTATATTTATATATATAAATGTCAGTTTTAAAATATTTTAATTGTGTTATCATCATTTTAACATACGAAATGTTTTGATTTAAATCTCATTTCTTATATTCATACATTTTTAGTGCGAAATTTTTTTACTCATATGAAGGGATCTTTTTAAAATATTAATTTACAAAAAACGAATCTTTTTGTAATTTATTTTATGAGTCAAGCATATAAAAAAAAAATATTTATTTATTTTTTTCCTAATGACTCCTCATTTTAAAAGGCTGCTTGATTATCTGAAATAGGTCATTAGCTGTCTATTACATCAAAATCAGTCGTGTATTAAGACTGATGTTCACAAGGGTTTCGTTTTAAATTACAAATACATTTTTTTAATGTTGTCTAATACGTAAGAATTTAATCTAAGGCAACAATAAATAACATTTTTTTTTCTTTTTTTTTTAATGGGAAAAATACTAAGATCAGCTACCCAAAAATCTATCGCTCTTGTTAACATTTCCGAATTTTTCCTTCCTTTTTTTTAATGGACGATCAGATCAGAACGATATCCCGTTATTACATATGTACAATGCCAGACACCAAGTATTTCAATTAATGTTTTTCGGGAATGGACGGGGCTTAAAGCTTGTCCTGAAGCTCCCTTCGTAAATCTTCCGTCGCTTTGGCAATGTTCCTCGATGTGAGGAACGTGGCAGCAGTTCTCTTGTCGTCCCTCATGAATTCCTCGGAGTAATAATCCTTGGGCGGTTCCACCGGGTATTTTCCGGCGAATTTCGGCCTCGGAATTCGCACCCTCTTCACGTCCACCAGCCAGGAATCCATGCTTTATATCTGCAAATAGCAAAAGCTGTCCGTCAAACTTGCTTGTATGTGATACTTAATTTTGTGGCGCATAAAATAATGAATTGCCCAGTTTAATGCCCCAACGAAAAGCATATATTATTTGCTTCGTGAACGCGGATTCGAGCGCATTCGACGTAGATCATAATGTAACACGAACACACGTGGGATGAGATCAATGCTCACAGATAAAGTTAGATAATTCATTTTAAAAAAAAAAAAAATCTTTTTTTACCTGCTTCGAACTTTTGTGATGCTACATAAATAAGCAGCTAACCGGAAGTGGATCCATTTCGGAGTCGGGTCGTGTCATTAATATTTCTCCCTTACAGAAACGCGACTTGAATGCAGTTCCCGCAATACTTTTACTTTTTCCTTCAACCTTTTTATTTTTGTTTTAAAAAAAAAATTCCACAGGTAATATTTCACTGTAGAAAATTTTTCAATTGTGCATGAGTCAAAACATCTCGAATTATTATTCACAAACCGAGGCAAACCGCTATTACGTATTTAAACTTAATTTTCTGAGTGGTCATTAATGTTTTTTATTCAAGGTGAATTTAAAAAAATTCGATTTTTTTAATGGGTAATTAAATTCGTGCGGATTGCATATTTCATTGATGTGAATCCCAAGGTGGCCTGCATACATACGGTCGAAGATTTTTTTCTACCGGAAAACCGACTTGGAGGCCCAGATGGCAGTCCCAGTTTTACTTTGGAATCTACCACGAACGAGGCAAAACCGTTAAGCTGTGCCATAAATCCGAAGTCGCTTCGTATTTTGGCGACGATTCGGGCGTAAAAAAATGGCGGTTTCGTTCGTATTCCGGCCCTCGGATGTTCGGACGCCCCTCGAGACGAGAATTTCCTCCTTCGAGCTGTCGGAGGGAAACCGAATCGTGGATGCAGAATCCGTTATGGCTCCCGACGTGCCGAAAATACCGTGCGATCTTCCGCTGATAAACCGTCAATTTCAGAGGCGTTTAATCATCAGTGGAAATAGTAAATTAGAAGCTCCGTTACATTCCAAACTGTGATTGATGCCTCGGCTTGGGTCTTCCTTGCAACCGGAATCCACCAATTTCGACCGTTTCAATTAAGTTTCGACGCTAGTTTTTTATTTTTTTTGTCTCTGCTTTCCCCCCCAGTCAGACGGCGATCGGATAAGAGTTGCCGAGGAAATAAACGAGAAAAGTGCCAAGTTCGCCAACGCAATCGTGTCTTGCATTCGCAGCCGTCCGCTTCTTGCGTTGCCGGTGTCCGTCCTCATTCTCTCCCAGTCCCCGTCTGAGAACAATCGGAGAGCCCCAAAGGCGGCAAACGAGTCTGGGTTCTTTCTTTTTGCGGAGTACCGTTACCTTTTTCGGAACTTCGTTTACCCGAAAGGTCTCCGAGGTCACGTGGTTTGGTTTCTCGACACCCGCAGAACTTCCATTCATAATTTCCCCCTTCCCCTTTCCTCCTTACCCCAAAAATCTTGCCATAATTATTTCCCGACATCACGTAGCTCCATCCGACGTTTACGTGGACGAAACGAGATGATTGGCGATGCTCGGCGAAAGTGTTTTTCCCTCGAAAATTTTTTGCTCTTTGCCGCAATCCCACGTGACGATACCTCCTAAAATCCCTTTTCAGTCGTTGACGTTTACAACGTTTCGACGACTCCCAGATCTTGAATTGTGTTGCCAACCTTAAAATCACACATTTTAATTGTGAATTGCCGTTTATGGGCGACTTCAATGATATTTTTCCGCGAGGTGTGCTATTGAAAAACGGGAAAGGAGAGGGTGGGGATGGATTTGAGCTTAACATCTCTGCATCGTCTCGCAAACGAAATTTACGATCCGGCATAAGCCGCGATAAACTTGACTTATAACGGGCAACGAAAGCTCGCCCTTTTCTCCCATTTTGATAACGAACACTCTGGCTTAAAGTCTGCGTTAGGTATCACTGTAATTTGAAGTAACGGCCCAAGTCGAGATAGATAATGCTGACGGAATTTCCTCCACACGCATAGACCCTAGCGATACCGATGAAAATTTCGTAAATTTAGCAACGGTATTTTGCCTAATGACGTAAATGTACCATACTGCGACAGCTTATATCCCGCGGATATTTTATTGTAACAACGTGTCGCTTCTTAAATTTGCATATATTTAAATAATTTTTCGATTTACCATTTTAATTCTCCTTGCCTAATTTTAAATTTCCTAATATTAATATATATATATATACATATATAAAAGCAAATCCTCTCAGATAATAACTTCATATTTCACTTACTGATTTTTTTCATAAAAAATAATTTCGGTGCATTAATTTATCTGACACATGTCAGATGCGTAAAATTATACATTATTTTACGTGAAATTATACATAAATCCGTCAATAATATTAAAATTTCAGAATCCCGCTGATATTCTAGATTAAACTCCTTAAAAGCCTTAAACATTCCTACTTTTAATTACCTAAGTATTGGATTGTAAAGACCTAGAATCGATGGTATTTCATCTTTCAAATCATATAAAGTGTCACAAACCTTTGTTTGTACTGAGTAAAGCAAAGTGATATTATTGCGTATTATTAATATAATTTATTTTTTATTTTTTTTCTGAGGATAGATAAAAATTGCCGCCGAATAATAACTGCTAATTATTTACCGGGATTTCATGTTACATGAAATACATTTTGGGACGTTATAAATCTCATCAATTTTTTTCATTTTTAATGTAAGATTCGACATTATTAAAATTAATAATTACCCAGTATAATTAACGATTGCAGTTCTTTTCATGTAAGATCTCAATTTTGCGATAAATATAAAAAAGTCGGAACCTTCAACTTTTGCTTCCTTATAATTTCAATCTAATATACGTGTATTCTAATATGTATGTTTTTTTGAAAGTAGCAAAATCGTTTTTTTTTCTTCTTTTTATAAATGCATTACTACAGGTCGTAGGACCAATTAGGTTGAAGTGAAAGTGGCTTAGGCCCTGATATGTGCTTCAGGGCGAAATTGCATAGGATAAAGGTAAGGAAGTTGACGCTCTCCCTTTACTTTCCCATAAGCATTTATTATAGACTCGTTAATTTTTTCTTGTATGTAATGAAATCTATACCTTACATATTCCTCACATGTCGCATTTCGTAAGTACAATTTATCTTTCCCGTTTCGAAAACGTCTAAAAAAAAAAAAATACAAGATTTGCAATTTTTATTCCCCGAAAATATCCCATACCAATTCTTGAAAAATCACGAATATCAATCCTTCGTTTTTTACATCGCATACTTTTACATCTTTGGTAATGTGATATGCATTATGTAAATACATTTTAAGTGCGCGTTATTATTAGATGTTGACAGTGGGCTTAACCCGTTTTATTACTATTATCTATTACATGACTCAGACAATGTTTAAAACCTAACATGATTTTAAACCATCGCCATTAACCTGTGAAATTGTAGTTTCCCCCGTGGAAAAATCAAAAATGAATATACAATATGCAATTACTTCTTACTGTTTTCAGTTTCAGAGCAAATTACATCCGACGACTTCTTATTAATTCATTCACACTGAAAGTTCCTGTAAAACTAAAATTTCTTCTTTTAAATCCCCTTTCATGCTATTTGCTTCCTTTTGCATTCCTGCAAACCGGTTCGTACGTATTTTATATATATTAAAAATCATATAATCAATGACGGTTATATTTGTCGAATAATTTACGAATAATCCAGTTCAATGAAGAAGAAAAGAGAAAAAAAAATTGTTGGTTTTAGTTTTCCACTTCAACTTCTGACTCTTGAGAATGATACCACCACATGTTTTATTACGCCATTTTTTTCTAAACCAGAGGATTGCTTTCCTTATGATCCTTCCAAAAAATTCTCTCTCGAAAAAGAACTTTTTTAAATATCCTAATTGCGGCTTCATTCTTTTTACAATCGCATGTGGATCCTAATTGATCCTTCACACGGTTAAGACACCATCATCATTTTCAATTCTTCATCGCCGTATATCACAGCATGTTATTTTATATCTACCATTAACCTGCACCTTTTAAAATGATTCGTCATTCGATGATTATTCATTCTCTCCAGCATTAGCTTCGGACTGAGGGGAAATATACATGTATGATACTGAACTTCGAATTCTCGTCAAGCAATGTCAATGACTAGCTAAAAGGTTAAATGTATAGGTTAATTTTCATCGAATAGTTGATGAAATTAACGTGAAAATTAAACGAAATTTTTTTTTCCGTCTCAACTTGCGAATTTTAGCGGTTTCCAGCCGTTCGATATTATATTTATATTATATTTAAATATTTCACATTTTGAATTCCGGATACAACCTAAAATGGAGATTTCGAAATGTCGATCGAATTCTAAACATGGGCATCATAAATACTTCACGGTTACATTATTAGCTCCTACTTGATGGAGTTAATATTTTTAATTATTAGACATTGAAGTAAGATCATAGAACTTATTATAATGCTGCTTATTTTTTCACCAAATACGCATAGTGGATGAAATTAAATTCAATTATTTTAATATATAAAATACGTTGGTGTCATATTTTAATATATTTGACCATAAAGAAGAAAATTTTTGCAAGAATTTTCAGAAATTAAGTTCAAAATATTTGTATTTGATAAGGTTAAATATTTTTGTTGAGGAAAAGGAATGGGTAAAAGAGAAATATTTTATGCTGCAGTGCATTCACTTCTTCAAGTCATCTGCAGCAATTTGCAGGAACGGCGAATTAGACTTGTAACAATAATTTTCTCATCATTAGGTTCCATTTAATTGATATTCGACTGTGTGCACCAAGACACAACCCGACGAGGCAGGAAGGGAGGGTTAGGGGGCATTTTCTGCATATTCATTTACATTTCGCAAAAATAAAGAATACATCGAAGTTTCTGCAATGTTCCTTCCATTAGCCCGCATTTTAAGTTGAATTTCCTCGGCCGAAAACTCGTCATCGGAGTTAACAATTTAAGTGAAGAAATGCCGACAGCTTTTAATACGATATTAAATGCTAAGCAAACGTGCACTTTTATACCCGGGACAATGGGATTCGATATCACCTAATGAAAGACCCTTTGGTATAGCTGCCGGGTTAGAAGTTAAATTACAAAGCAAACATAAGAAAATTGAATCGATGTAATGACTTATTTTGCCCGTAAGAATTGGTTTTTCCTTTTGTTTTTCTCTGCGGCCCCGTGAGAAAAATGTCGCGGTTTGCTCTTTCCTTTCCCAAAATCGCAGGAGGAAAAGAGTGATAGAGAGCAACGGTCGAGACTTTTCGCTTTTTTTTCGAACATCCCGGAAAGGTACGCTCTTCAATCTCGTGCCTGAGCGACGTGGAAATTCCGGTACTAGATCATTCGTTTTCCCCGTATTCATTGTCGTATTATACTTTTGCCGCCCCACCCTTTTCATTTTATACATTCCTCCCCCTCAATCCCTTTTTCGCAACATGGCGACACTCAATGTATAATACATTCACCGTACAAGACATTGCAATTCATTTCTCAAGAAATATACATATAATAAGAAATTCATACGAGGCGATGCTGTTTAACATATTTTTAATGAATATGTGCAACGAATATATAAAATGGTTTTAATTAATTGCGGTTCCAAAAGAAGCGGTCAAGGTACCTGTTCAGCCTGGAACCTGAGGATCCGTTAAATTAGTCCAATTAGTTTAAGATATCTGTTCAATTATTTTCCTTGTTAGTCGTTTTTTTAAGGAGTCATCAAAATGTATCATCGCGGTTATATTATACGTAACTTAATAAATTTAATTGGAAATCCATACATATTACCATATATATATTATTCATCGTTCTATATGACGAATTTATTTATACCGATTGACTCATGTTACTTTTGGCTAAACGTAACAGTCGTTAATAAGTCTGTTTCATTCTTGGAAAATATTGTATAACTGTACGTTAGCATACGTGATAATAATGCTTTGCACTAACGTTCCGCATTCTGTTTATATCGACATATTTTTTTTCCAGCGAAGTTTTAACTATTTGAACGTCTTTGTTTCGTACCTAAAGTGCAGCACTTTTCTATTTTCTTGAAACGTCTTACAATTTGAGCATTGCTGTCAAGTGTATCGGTTCTTGCTTCATAACAGTCTATCATCCGCATTTCGGCGCATAATTTTCAGGTTCATGACAATCTCGTCTTTGATTTCATGGTTATACTTCTGGTATATTTCCATTCTTTTCATATATTTATTTAATGCGTTCGCATTGCGGTTGCCCGTATGTTAAATTGCGGAGCGAGAAAAAAGCGATTACAAAAAAAAAAAAAAATATGCATGGAGTGGAAAGGGCACGAACTTCACTACGAAGAAACGTTGCCAAGTCGCTGCCCGAAAGCGCAAGTGGCACAAGCACCGAAAAAATTGAAAAGGAACCCGGATACGGGAAGTCTTACGACGTAGCAAATTGCTAGGAAGACAAGATGGCAACACAATCGATAATTACATAGCCCATTGAGGAATACGATCCGCCAGACATAACATCAGTATCATGTGTGGTCTCGTATTTACTCGACTGTCATGGCCTCCGGGATGCTCTTGACTTGATTTCGCTCTCTCCGTCTCTCTCATCTGGTAACGCTCAAAAAGACCGAGACAGGATCATTTCTGCAGTTGGTACATCGTCTTCGCGTTACACAAGTTGTGACTAGGTAACGCTCAAAAGCATCTTCCTTCTCTTTGAGAATATTTTTTTTCAATTAATGGCCATCGATCGCGCACGCTTCAGTGAAACCTTAACGAGTTCTTACCTTTGACGGAGTTGCTTGAGCCTTCCGAGAGGGGTGTGCCAGAAACCACGCGTGTCTACCAAGAGGAACAAGAGCCCGAACGATGCTGCGCGACTTACTAACACACACTGACCGGTTTCTGTATCTACTCAAAAAACGTATGCATTAGCATATCGTGGTGTGTGGTGTGGTGGCGGCGCGGAGACCTCAACGAATCATCTCTTGTTCACTCTCCCATTCACACGTATTTGTGATTGAGTGCAGAAACGGGTTATGTGATTTCGTACCTGAGGGACTCGACCAATGGGAACTCGCGATCGCGCACCACTCCTCGATCCATCTTTCCGGACGGTTTGAACTTCCGACTCTTTCTTCTGTTTCTTCTCCCTTCTCTGCGTTTACTAACATTCGGCTCGTTCCACTTTCGCGCCGCCGGACGACCCGAAGAAAAACCGCTGTTCGGATGGCCGCCTCGTCTCGTTTTCCGTCCTCGGCCCGATGCCCGACGATTCCGACTGTCCGCGGACTCTCCCGGCGGCATTTTCGGGTTGCGGATCTTGGATTGCCGAGCCCGCGGCTCGCTCGCTGCAAGCAACCGGGGCATGGAAACGGCTTCTGTGCACATCGTGAATCTCAAGCCCGTTCGACTGGAGAAACTGATTTATAAGACGCAACTCTCGGCCACAGACGTTACCGACCGTGTTAGGTTTGCCCGCAGGGAGAAGCAAAAACGTGTTTGGGGTGGCCCGCATTCTTGAACGCGGAGTGTGTGCCACCCCCGTTCTGCAGAATTACCTATTCTACGTGCGCATGTATTTTAAATTATCAAGACTTGTTAATCGAAATTAAAGTGGAAAAAATTCGCATTCAATTGACTTTTATAATTCGGAAAATTAAACAATCAAAATAAAAATACTGAACTGCTCTTGCTTTCTCCCGCTTTATTAGCTTTGATATAAAAATATCTTATAACATTAATTATTCATTGACGTAAAAACTGCTTTCAAAAACCAGTCGAGGTTAAAATTTATATAATTTTTGAGTTGTCCGGTTTTTCATCAGATTTTTACTTGCGACGTATTACAATATATATATATATATATATATATAGCATCATTCACACACCTCTTGTCGATTATTATCCGCCACATTGAGCGTAGATTGCTAATTTTTGTGTGTGCCAATTATCATGTTTAGCTGCGGACAACATAAATGTTTGCACACATAAAAAAATTATTTTATTATTAAGTTTAATATTGGGAAGCGTTGAGCCTTAAGCATTCACGTACACGGTTGAAACACGTAGAGTGCCACCTCCTTCAAACAAATGTCGGATTTTAAGTTTTTGACACCGGAAATACGGTGCCATCGATTGCCATTCGGAAACACAGAGTTCTTTGACTCGTCTCGGTTGTCTTGCAAGAACCAGTTTCCAGGTAGACTTAAAGGGACAAGAGATTTGTCTGGACTGTCTTATGTTTGCCTTGTTCTTTGGATGAAGCCTGGAGACAGTTCTTGCAAAGTGTTCTTCCTCGTTCAAGGAGCATGCGGTTGCATATGAACTTCTATATAATATTTTAATTATTCAAAATACAGTGGACCTTTCATTGAGATTTCGTTTCGTGATTTTATTTTTGTTTCTTTTTCAATCAAAAACATTGTTTTTCGAGTTACGAATGTACTTCCTCTTTCACAGTTTCTTATTAACACCGTCCATTTTTAGGTTAAGTTTGAATCTCTTGTTTTAAATCAATCCCTTTAAGGATTGAAATAGCTTTCATCCGCAACGGGGAAATCTATTCACGTCATATATCGACTGAATAAGCATTTTTCTTTCCCATTTTTGCACCTCATTTAAAGCCAATAGTTTTTTTGTCATCCCAGCATTCATTTTTCACTTGCAATTTTTCCTCCATTGACTTTCAGCGTGATTCGTTTGATTTTTTTTTTAGCTCGGCAGATAAAAATTGAGTCCCGTCTAAGGGTAGGCTTCTTGAGAGCAGAAGGGAGGGGGGATGGGATAAGATCGCGGGACCGGATCAAAATTTACGGTTCATTCCGATAAGGGGTCGGTATTTCACCCTTTCACCCTTATTCTGGGTTATACCCAGGAGCATCATTTTTCAAAAATCCCCTTTTAGGGAGCGCAAATTTATGACGGTCGTCGAAAGACTTGATTGTAAAGGAAAACCGGGAAAGACGCGGCCTGGAAAAAACCGCTCGGCTTTTCTGTGGAAAACAAATCAAACCTTTCACATAAAATTTACTGACGAGAAAAAAAAAAGTTACTCCAAAATTGCTTTTGGGAAATTAATCAGTTCTTCGTTAGTTTAACCCCAGACCACGGGTGAACCTCGATGTTGTGTTTTACAAAACGTAAATCAATCATTTAATTATTCTTGTGGGTTAATATGGTAATAATTGCCAAATAGTGTTTTTCCATTTTTGAGGCCATTGGGAGGTCAGAAAATGGTATTAATTTTTGACAGACATCAATGTCTTATTCGATCGCCTTCCACGGCTTTTTACTCTCTTCCATTGAACTTGCACGGTCAGCAGGTACTATCACTATTGTGGAGTGACCTCAAAAATCCCGGACTTTCAGAATTAGTATGAATTGTAAATGGCGATGAATTATGAAGTGTTTGGTTCGAAAAAGTTCAGACAATTGGCAAAAACTGAACTGAATACAAATTCAGGTACTTTCTGCGAGTTCGGGGGAGAAAATCCGCGATTACATTCTGAAAAAATTGTGGTTCTCCTCTCAAGGTATCCCATCCCTTTTTTGCACTTCAAAACCGATAATATCGTTGGAATGAGAACTCTGCAAGAAAGTCCTCTTTCACCGCATTTTGTGTTAACCTCGTGGTACCACAATGACAGTTCATCCACAAAAGTAAAAGAAAAAAATTCCTTGCGGTTTTTGCCATATGAAATATATGATTCGTGCCTTGCGTCACGATTTGCCGTTCCCAACAGGGAAGGTAACAGGGAAGCATTTTACTTTGGGAGAAAGCTTTGTTTTTCGAGAATATTTGAAAAAGTTTGTTAACGCTCTCCCAACAAAAGCACTTAATCAAAGAAATCTTTTTTTTTTTTTCTCTAATCCACTTGCATTAAGCCGGAGAATAAATCAGCGCTGAAGATGAGCTTTCCACTACCTGAAGAGTGTCGAGTATACCTTCCAAGGGGCCGGCTGGTCTTTTCGGTTTATTCCATCGCTTGCTTCGCGTGGTCTGACAGCCCACAACTCATTCCGGGCGTCGCATAAATAACGTCTCCTTCACTTTACCGGTTATTACATAAAAGTTTTGAAATTTACATTTTTCGTGGTCGGGGGAGGTGGGAAGGTATATGAGGAGGCCGAATCTCAAGCCGGAAAATTCGACGTTCCAAATATGAAGTGTAACACACGGGATCGTTGTTAATGCTTGCGCCGCAAGAAACGAGACGGAAAGCCGTAAAAAAAAGTGATTTATATTTGAATGGAAGGCTCAAAGGAGGATGCTTCAAGCCATCCATTAAAATATCTCTCCAGCACTTTCTCCACCACTTTCCTTTGCATTTCCTCCGTTATCCGGTGGTTTCCGCCGAGAAAAAAAGGTGATGCGAGCCAGTGCAGTTGACAGCCGCAATCAAACACTGTTCAAAAGCTGTGCCAGGACCCGTGAATTAGTTTGAAAAAAGAAAATAACAAAAGAAACCGAATTTGCTTCATAATTTTTAGTTTATTCTTAGTGTTACGAAAAGAGATCCTCTACTGGATATATATACATATGGCTTAGGCGTTGTTTTTTAAAAATTATATCATTTAGGCTAAAATTTAGAAGATTAGCAAACATTTAGTTTAGCAAAAGCATGCGTGGTTTCAGAGTGGCTACTTGGAAGGGTTGAAATCCCACTTTGGTGGATGGACACAACGGGTCAAATCATGGTACTGGGGAAGGCCTCTTGTAAGTTCTCTTTATGAAAAAGAAAAAAAAAAAACCTAAGTTTTGATTTTCTTTTTATTGTGCTTTTCGTTCCTTTCTTTGCCTCTTTTTTCCCTCCCCCACGGAAGGGGCGAAAAAAAAAGCGGAAAACGGGGAAGAAAGGAAAGTTTAATATTTGTTTTGTTTTTTTACCCGTTTTTTAAAAAGCACATCAACGTATATTTTTTAGTCATTTTTTAGCACCTTTTATAACAACTTGCATCGTTGTTTTTTTTTTTCTTGTTTTTCTTACAAAAGCATGTAGATTTTAATCACATAGTCGTAGGTAGAAATTTTAGCGAGCTTTTCCGCTCCTACAACACCTAGATGATTTATACACTTTTATTGTAACACTGGCATGAGAGAAAGGCAACTCTTCCACCTGAACTTCGTAGGGCATGCCACCTGAGTGTACTGTCTCAGCAAGTTTTTTTTTAAATGAAAAAATTTACTTAATGGAATCGATTGCCAGGAAAGTGCTTCATTTACAATTTTCATTAGCTGGGTTGTCCCAATGGGATATTTCGCTAAACGTCGAAGTGCAAAATATTTCGGTCTTTATTCAATAGAAAGGTCCCGGGTTGGTAACGCACCAAGTTTCTATGACATAAGGTTATCGATTTAATATTGTCCGGAGTTTTCTTCGAGATATTTTGGTTTGTCAGCCGCAATGCGAACATCATTTCGGGCTTAGACGTAGGTAAATTTTTTTATGTTCACACAATGCACAGGATCCGTCAATTTCGTTCCCGATCCTCCGACCGGAGCTTCGAACCCTTTAGGAGCTTTTACGTTTTCGTCCGTCGTCTCCATTCAACGCTGGTTTCATTTCGAATGTTCTCTTTTTTTCTTTTTTTTTTTTTTTTATTTTATTTCAAAAAACAAGGAGCTGGCGCATAAACTCAGCAGGAGCTTCGATATGAAAGAGGATCAGGAGCTGATGGAATCGGGCGGGGGCAACATGAGGCGGCACCAGTCGATGCAGAGACTGCCCAGAACCGACATGATCAATTCCCAAGGAGACGATGATGGACTTATGGTCAGTAAAAGATGCACTGCACGACTTAAAAAAAAAAAAAAAAAATCGTTTACCTTCGAAAAATGGGAAAAAGTTTAAAACCTGCGAATAAAATAAACGTAAATTGAAAATGATATTGCTTTTCGATCCTTAAAAGCTGGTATTTAATCGTTTAAGGGTGCAATGGTGGTGCCGGATCAACAGGGAAACCTTCGTATCACGGTTAGCAAGACGAAACCCATACTTGGGATAGCCATCGAGGGAGGTGCCAACACCAAACATCCACTACCAAGAATCATTAACATTCACGTTAGTATATTAAAATAATGTAGATTGATGGAAAAGAATTTTTTATAGATGAAATACAAAGTTATGTTAATATGTTTAATATGAACATTTTAAAGGGAAACTAATAAAGATCTGAAAATAGATATTTTATTTAAAATGATATTAAATGTAATGCACATGAGAATATAATTCGGCTCTTTCAGGTGAAAGAAAACAGTACTAACATAAGTAGGTAGACATCATGATTGCAGCAAAGTTCCACATTTCCAAATTGTAATAGCGAATTTCCAAGATGATTTTATAATTTTAATAATAATAATACCGAATTCCATAAAGATATTAATTTTCATATGCTTTTTCATATGTGATGAATTATAAATTAACCGTGGTGGTATCGTAATACGTTTAATCAACTGTATGTGCAGAAATAGATATCAAGAAATAAGAAAGGGTGATTTTTTGATATTTTTTCGGTAGCCGCAATCTTCTGAACCAGGAATTATAAAGGGTAGTACGGTTTTTAGGTGACCGGAAAGGCCGACTCTTGCACCGGGGGCTGTCGATGCCCAGCAGTGATGCAGAGCAGCTTCATAAGGAAATTTAAGATCGGGGGTTTAAGTTTTTGTTTTTTTAATCGCGAGGGAAACAGGTCAACCTGGGGGCACATCCACAAATCCGTAAAGTGACAAAAATCCAGTGGAAATTTCAAAAATCACGAGGCGAGATGCGCTCAAGTACCCGTTCTGGCATCGTAATCAACACGGAGATTGCGGGAAACAATATGAGAAAAGCCGAAGTTTGGATGTGAAGCGTTCGGCTGAGCGAGCGACCAAGTCATGTTTTTCACTATTTTCAGGAAAACGGAGCCGCTTACGAAGCCGGGGGCCTCGAGGTCGGTCAGCTCATACTGGAGGTGGACGGTCAGAAAGTGGAAGGTACGGCATGATAGTCGGCGCTCGGAATTTCTGGCCGATTTAGGGACGCCGGTTGCACTAAGGGGTTCCCATTTTACTTTTTCAATTTTCCGTTCCAGGCATGCACCACCAGGACATTGCCCGTCTTATAGCGGAGTCATTTGCCAGAAGGGAGAAGCACGAGATTGAGTTTCTCGTCGTGGAAGCGAAGAAGTCGAATCTGGAGCCGAAGCCGACGGCTTTGATATTCCTTGAAGCATAGCAAAATTCGTTTCAACGATTTGCGGATTCGGAAATGGTTCGGGAAACCGCCAAAAAGTGCCGTTCGACAAACGGGATTTTCTTCGTTCTTTTCTTACTTGCATCGTTCGCTTATTCAGCTTCCGCTCCACTAAGGAGTACGTTTTTGCAGCTACCCATTTGGACGAGGCCTCAGTTTTTCGGATGATTCCCGGATCGGACGTCGGACGAGGGAGAACACTCCGGCTCTGAAACTGAACGCCCTGCTCGCTTACCGAGGAAAGTATCCGAAATGAATGGGCCTCTGAAAGAAGCCTGACCAAGAAGCCGACACGCATTCCACATCTGCACATTCACCGATCTGATGCGACTAAGGCTGATTTTAATGCGGATTAAGCGTCAAAAGATTCGTCCTTCCGAGATGCATTGTCCCCGGGTTCTGCACCGTTCAGCATGAAAATGAAAAACAGGAATCTGAGAAAGTGAGGCTGAGCAATGATCAATATTTAATTTCCTAGATGCCTTGCCTTTCCATCAATTTCAAGATATTTCGTCGAAGTTTCGGGCCGGCACGAAACTCCTTTTTTCACCTCCGAAATTCACATCCCCCATGCTGGGATTTCCATCCCCGTGACGCCGGTGGTTAATGGCAATGCTCTTCGGGGGTTAGGGTCTCATTTGCAAAAAAAAAAGCGACGAATAGCGTTTAACCAGTGGACAACAATATCTGGCGACGGATGCGTCCATTCAGACACAGCCATCGACGTGGTGTGCTCGATCAAACGAACGAGATCCGACTTTTCGCCATGGAGCACCACCTTCTTCTCACGGTTTGGTCCGTTTTCGCTGCGGTTTATCCTCCGAAGAGAGGTCTTGCTCAATCCCTCGGTTCTCCGAGGCCGCAAACTGCGGGCCTCACGGACAGGACACCCTTAACCCCGGTGTTTTTCGCGGAGGCGAAGAACCATTTAGCAACACATTCTATTCGACAACGTGACAACAGTTTGCATAAAGTTAGAAGCGGCGAATTGGATCGAAGTTGGAAATGGAAAAGAGGAAAATTGCTTTCAAGGGACCTTTCCACGAGGGAGCGGCCCAGGATGTGACACTCCCGATCTCAACAGGCACGGGAAATAGAAGTTTTAAAACTCAAGTTCCTCCGTTTCGCAAAGCCAACCTCTCAATTTCGGTTATAAAATAAGATTAAAACTGAATTTTTCATTTCGGCGATGAATCGCTTTTTGCAAATGTCTCCACTTATTCGTTTTCGTATAAGAAAAGGAAAAAATTGCACTAAGTTCGTAGCTTAACCCGAATTTTGAAGTGCAAAATTTGGAATTTAACTTTGTCGAATATGTAAATCGGTTCTGGCTCATTAATTTCAGACAAATTACGTTCACAGGATGAAAAATCAAGAAAAAAAATTAATGAAATTGAAATAGGTAATATATTTTTTTTTTTACTACATCAATACGTCCATACATAAACCAATTTTATTAATCAATCATTAAACGAAGTGATTCACATATTTATATATATATATATATATATATATCAGTGTAAGCGACCAGCTTGTTCTTGACACAACTATGAATCTTGTTTTTTTTTATTTCTTTTTTGGCATTTTAAATTTTAAAGCAGCATACATAAAAAGAAAAATGATCAAATGCAAATGATTAGAAATATAGAAATTTGAGGACCGCTGCAACTGTGAAAAATCAGTTCAGAAAACATCTAAGATAGTCAAAATAATATAAAGACGAGAATTTTAACATAACAGAAAAAGTTGTTTTCGATAAGCGTAGCTCCTCTTTCATTAGTTGTCTCATAAAATAATAATAATAAGTTTTCTTTTGGTTGAGCATATTTTAAAATCTTTAAGATTCATGTCATTTGATTAAAAATCAGTTCGCATAAGTAAAAAAATTTATAATATCATTCTGGGCAGATATAATGGCAATAGTATACATATATATGTATATCTAAAATTTAATGTCAAATCTCAGTTTGAATTTTTTTTTTATTTAAAAATGTTATTTTATCACCGAAATAGAGAGAGATGGACTTTTTTTTTTTTTTTAATATAAGAAAAGCTGATGGAAATGTAAAAAATTTATCCTTTTATTGCCGTAGCTTTTGTAAAAGCTTCGTTCGGAAGTGCAAAAGCTTGAAATTAGCGTCGTGCAATCAAATATAAAATAAAAATTAAAAAAATAAATAACAAAAAAGAGAAAATTCGTATTTGTGTTAAAAGTGGGGAAGGAAATGAACCGAAGCATATCATTATAAACTAAATTCTTAAAACAACCGATGAATATATATATATATACATATACACGTGTTCGTTGCATGATATTTTTTCTTTTAAACGAAAAGCAAATATATCCGAAACATTAAAAAAAAATGTACGAAATCAATGTGAATGAAAAGGAAAACATATTTTAAGGAAAAAAGGAAACGTTTTGCTCCATGAGTTTATGACCGTTAGAAAAAATAAATAAATAATGAAGTAAAATAAATCTCAAAGGCCTAAAAATAGTTTACTAAAAGCGAGTTATTCTGCTGGTCAGAAGAAATTTATGTTTTAAGAAAAATGATGGCCTTGTATTGAGTTTGGCTCAAAATTTGAAATTTAAAAAATAAAAAATATGTGCCAAAATGCGAAAGGATGTACATAATATATATATATGTGTGTGAATATAAGGAATTGTTACAATGCTCTGTTGTTGTTGACCATTATTTATATTACTTATTAATTGCTGTACTAACATCGTTTCGTATTAAGAGGCTGATTGCACGATGAACATGTAAAAAAGAAAAAAAAAATCGCCTGATTTTCACGCTGAGAGTTCAAATTTCGGTTCGAACCTCAATTTTCGAGTTTTTGGCCGACTGCAAACCGGACCCTGGTTCGGTTCCCCGAGAACTGTTCAGAACCGGTCCCGGACATCGGGATCCGCTTCCCGCTTCCGCCGTTATTCATTTTAAAATCCAAAAAAAAGAAAACAAAGCAGCCGAGACGGGGCTCCTCGAAGTTTTCCGGGGCCTCTAGCGCGAACGGCTCGAAGGGAAAAACGCGGTCGAAAAATTCCGGAAACGGAAGCCGCCGCCGTCGTTTCGAACGAGTCTTTCGCATCACGATTTTCTCGAAATTTCCTTTTCTCCAGCGAAAAGCAGGTGATTTTTCGAATTTCAGCCGAAATGCAAATTTAGCGAAAATAAAAAAAAAAAAATCAGTTGTCTTGCTTTGACTGTTTCTTGCTGAGGGGAAAATGCAGTTAGTAAAATGAAAAATACACTAGAAACCGGTTAAAGGGACATCGTTTATGAGTTTACCTAGGTTTTAATGTAGAAAATGCCTTTTCAACGTCCAAATGCTGTAAAAATAATTCGGATTGGCAAAATAGTTATATATTAAGGAGCTAGTGATAAATAAATATATATATATATATAAAACACATAGAAGATAGCGATAATATTTATATCCAGAAGAAGATTCTAATATATTATACACTATAAATAATAAATTACTATTTTCTGGGAATGTAACATAAGTTTGATATGTATTTAAAATTAACCGGTGTCTATCGTGTGTTTAACATATGATATGGCTAAACCAATCCTCTCATTTGTTTCTGAAGCAATCCTAGATTGTTTAATCTTTGCATTTATACGTGTAAATTTAATCTTTTTGCGCAGAAAAGTAGTTTTTTTGCTCCGAAAAGGTTTTGTTAATTGAGTAGCGATAAAAGAAATACAAAGTTTGAGGAAATTTCGCGCTTTATCGCTTTTAAAAGAAAAATAATATATATATGAATATATATAATAATGTGATCAAATGCAAAAGCACTTAAGATGTGTCTCGTGTTGTTAATTAAAACAGTTTCATGCCCTCGATTGAAACGCATCCCGTTAGTTCTTTTAAAAATAAAGACTGGATATATATATAAATATATATATAAATAAGGCATATCCTCAAAATAAATAAGTAAATTTTTACATTAAAAAGTTCTTTTGTAAATGATCACAATAATTTCATTAAATAAATGCATATGTTATTATTGATAATGTCCTATAAATAATTTTAAAATAGTTTTTGTTAATAATTTTTGTAAATGACGGAAGTTTGCAAATGAAAAATTAATATCATATTGTACAAAAAAATTGGCAGTATTTTTTAGTAAAAATTAACGAAAAAAAGAATGCGAAAAATTTAGAAGAGATAAATTATTTTGTTTTATTCACAAGCAAGAAACAATTATAGGGAGTTGATACTGAAGAAAGGAAACAAAAAAAAAGCTTTGTATCATCTATAATTGCCTAATTTCGCTAGCCATTTCTTTATCAAAATAAATTATCATTTGTAATTGTTTTGTTACTTATTTAACCTGTAAAACTTCGGGCATCATACAGTATTCATTTCCGTTTGGGGTTTTTTGTTTTTTTTTTAAATCTTCGGGATTCGATAATTAAAATTTTGGTTTTTCACATTCCCAAAAAACAAAAAAAAATTCATTAATTAAATATCAAGAAAAGGGAGTGTAAAAAAAAAAAAAATGTAATTTAAACAAGCACGTAAATCGGATATCCGGACGTGTCAAGAAAGTTCTGCTACCACTTGTTTGCATCATAACACAAAGATGGCTACGACGTCAAGGTAATAGATTTAGGTTTTGAGTTACAGTTTAGTTAATTTACGAATTTATGTTTTTGAAATAATTTAATCGATATAATTTCACATAGAATCCGGGTTTTGTTGTTGATAAAGTGATCCGTTTCGTGCCGCTTATCAGAATTTAATTACATGTGGAAAAGACTGTTTACGTTGATTTATCTAAATCTATAAAAAATTAACCAGTCAAATGATTCTTTTTTTAAATTGCCATCGCTCAAAATTAGATGAACCATCCGCTTTCAATTTTTGCAATCAAAGATTAAAATTTTTGTTTTATATTTCCATTTTTTGCTGAAATATTTCGATAATAAAAATTAAAAATTTTTTGAGGAAAAAATATCTGAAGCACTGATAAATTTCTTATTTCAGGAGCGACGGCAGTAAAGTTTGTTGTTATGCCCATCCAGATGCTCCACTTATTGAAGATTACAGAGCAGGAGATCAAATTTGTTCTGAATGTGGTTTGGTTGTTGGAGACAGGTACTCACACAAATGGTTGATTCTGTCTGCATAAGCATGAAATCTTGTCTCAACAGTTCATTCCACTTTTGGAATTTCAGTACATGGATGCAGGAGCATTATTCATATTATGATGTTTATTCATTTAAATTTTTCTACTTTGCATGTTCTTTTATTTTTGAGTCAAAGGCCTTAAATCTGAATTAGTGGACTTCAAATTGGAAAGGGAATTGTCCCTTGGATTTGAAACATTTATCTTATTAGATATTCATCCTTTGAATTTGAGATTTTATGTGCATTTGATTAAATTTTTCATTCAATTAAGTCAAAATAGTTAATAATTTATGTTATACAATGAGCATACAATATTCAATGCAATTAATAATTCAATTGACTCAAAATAATTGACCTACATAAAAATTAACATAGAAAAATGTTAATTTTATTGCAATATTTTTATGCATGTAGGATATCTTTTTGCCTGCAAGAAAATTTGTTGGAAAAAATATCCCAAATATCCAAACATGCTAGCTGCCATAATTCACCTGGTAAGCTACACAAAGCATAAAATCCTGCTGTCAAGACTCAAAAAGATGAGTATTTGAGTTCACTAACCATTGCACTGGATAGGAGAGAAATTAGTTTATAATTTGGTCTGTAACTTTAAAAAGATCGATTAAATTCATGTCAAATTTCTGTTTTCATGATAACCATAGATTATTTTAATTTGCAATGAAACCCATTTTAACAAGCGAATCGTTGCTGATTCAGCTGCATTAATCTATGATAAATAGGAATGAACTTCCTTTGAAACGTGCTTTTTCAGTAGAAAGAAACTGTTTTGTCAGGCATAGTTTCGTACTGAGCTTTTTAATGTTTTCAGGGTGATCGACGTCGGTTCAGAGTGGAGGACTTTCAGCAATGAAAAGTCCGGAACGGATCCCTCTCGTGTGGGCGGCCCGGAAAATCCCCTTTTGAACGGTTCCGACCTGTGCACGATGATAGGACCCGGACGCGGGGACGCGTCTTTCGACGGGTTCGGAATTTCGAAGTATCACAACAGGAGGACGATGAGCAGTTCGGACAGGGCGCTCATCAACGCCTTCAGGGAAATAAGCGCAATGGCGGACAGGATAAATTTGCCAAAGACAATAGTCGACAGAGCGAACAATTTGTTCAAGCAGGTTCACGACGGCAAAAATTTAAAGGGCCGAGCCAACGACGCTATTGCGTCGGCCGCCTTATACATAGCCTGCAGGCAGGAGGGCGTCCCGAGGACGTTCAAGGTGAGAAACTTCTCCCGAAATCGGATTTTATTTTTTCCCTGGCCAACAATTTCAACGGGTTTTCCCAATCGCAGGAGATTTGCGCCGTCAGTAAAATAAGCAAGAAGGAAATAGCGCGCTGCTTCAAGTTGATACTGAAGGCGTTGGAGACGAGCGTCGATCTCATCACGACCGGGGACTTCATGTCGAGGTTCTGCTCCAATCTCGGACTGTCGAACATGGTGCAGAAGGCGGCGACGTACATAGCCAGGAAAGCCGTCGAGCTCGACATACTTCCGGGTCGATCCCCGATATCCGTTGCTGCGGCGGCCATTTACATGGCGTCTCAAGCGTCGGAGGACAAGAGAACGCAGAAGGAAATCGGCGACATCGCGGGGGTAGCGGACGTGACGATACGACAATCCTACAAGATCATGTATCCGCATGCGTCGAAGCTTTTCCCGGAGGATTTCAAATTTGCGACTCCCATCGAGGAGCTGCCGCAGATGTGAACGCAAACCGCGACGAGGAACGGGAAAGAAAAAATATTTTTTCTTTCTTATCTTCTAGTAACGGTTCACTCTCCGTTTCGGTCACCAGACTTTTACACAAAGTAAATTAGGTATTTTAAAAGAACTTGTTTTCCCTTTTTCTGGATATATTTTATTAAACGTGATTGCAACCGCGCCGCCATGATTTGTCCATTGCGTTTGTTCCCAGTTCAACTCGAATTAAGCTGCTTGGTCGTCCGTCGAGTCGGACTCCGTGCCCGAAGAGCGACTGGTTCGGTTTTTGCCAGCGCCGGCCTGATCCGAGGATCCGGGGCAGAGCTCGTTTCTTCTGCGAACCTCTTCCGCGACGTATTTCTTCATTATGTCCCTGCACGTTTCGGACATCCCCGGCGGGAGCCACCCGTGGACTTCGTTGCAAACCGCATGCTCTCCGACGGGAGACAGATTGTCGATCATGCTCTGTATTTCCGGTACGTGAATGTCGCAATACTGAAATGACGAGTTCTGATTTTGAATGGGAATTTTTGCATTTATTTCCTCTTGGGACGGTTTCTCGTGTCGTGCGCTAACCTGATACAGACACTGCTTGTAGGGCGGAATTATCCCCGGTTTGAAAATGTGGTCCGTCAGCTCCACCTTGTCCTTCTCGCTTGTTTCGCTTGCGTTCCTCGCCATGACCGTAACGCTCCTCGATGTCTTGCTGCTCGCGGTATCCCGCTTTTTTTTTGTGCTTTTCGTATCCTCGTCCGAGTTCAAGAAATTTTTCACTCTGTAATCCAGGGTTTGATATATTCGGGACGTGGGATCCTTTCGCGGATCGTATCCGAATCTCACCCACAAAGATCTCCACGGCCCGTTGGAGAAGAAATACGCCACGCACGGGAGGAGCCTTTTTATTTCATCAGGCGGAATTCTGCTGATGCAGGATATCGCCACCTTCGAGTAAATCGGTCTCTGCAGGAACAACTTGGAGAAAAAGGACAAATTAGATCGGTTGCGCAGTTCCGACTCCGAACCTTTTCAACACGCCAGCAAACCTGCATTAAATGGTCCAGGGTATTTTTCGAAATTATTTTCGCCGACAGCCCGCAGCCCGACGGAGTTTTTTTCGGCCCCAAGGGAACCTCGGGATTCTCGAACGTGGCACTTTTGCTGCAGCTAAATCTCTTCCTCTTCAGTCTGCCAATAACGTTCGGTTTGCTCTCCTCGGAGGAAACTTTGGAAAAATTGAAATTCTGAAAATCCCATAAATTACCTTTTGCGAATTAATTACGTCTCTGATGCCGTTCGACGATCGAACGAGTGGAACCTACCTGCACGGTGTCCGTCCTCGAGAACACGCTCGGCGGCAGAAACAGGGGAGCATTGTTGTCGTTTTTCAACCAGTTCACGTCGAAATCCCTTGGAACGATTTTGTCATAAAGGGACTCTGTTTTTGTCGTTGGAATGTACTGGAAATCGCAAAGGCCGGTGAACCTGAATTCTTCGGTTACGTGGCCCATGACTTCGCAGGATACGACTTTCTTTTCTTTTTTCCTCACTTTGATCTTAAGAATGATACCGGTCACTTGTCGAATGTTGGCACAAGCCGGTTTGCAGCAGACATCCTGTGGCCTCATTCTCAGTTCCAACTTTCTATTTCTCGCCAAGTACACCTACAGCATGGAAATAAGGGAACATCATGGTAGGCCTAAAACAGTGTTAAATCGTTCGGAATCGAAAGGAGCCTCTTTTTGATTCAAAATACAACAAATTATTCTATAAAGAAAAAAATAAATAAATTAAGATTTTAATGCAGACTTCAGAGAATTGAACAGAAAAAAATATTTTTTAAACAGAACGCCCCAACACAGATGATTACACATTGATATTTATTGCAGGATTATTTTAAATGCTTAAGGAATTTCATTTTGAAAAATGATATATCAACTTTAGGATGAAATAAATTAATATAAATTTATAACAAACATTATCCAAAAGATGGTAAGAAATAATGAAATACAAATTATCCTTTGTTGAATTTGTCATTTTTATATCTGAAAAGCTTATCCTCAACTTTAAAAAAAAAAACTTTGGCAATAATTTTATCATGAGAGTTATTCAGATTGACTTTTCATGAAGGATCACTTCACGGAAGTGCATATGGTGAAACATGATACACATGCCATACATAAAAAGATAGCAATCTCTAATAATATCTATGTGTAATATACATGTACATGTGCATGTGCATAGTTTTCACTACAATTCATTGATCAATGAATATGAAATGCATGAATTTTTTAAACTGATTTCGAAGCATATTCATATTTTCAAACGTTTAAACGTGAAGAAATTTTATGGTGATTGTTTAGGCGAATAGGAATTAGAATAGACATTCTTTGAAATGTTTTACGGAAAATTATAGAAAAATATTTTCCAAAAACCTTTTTAAGTTTTTCAATTACCCAGCAATGAATTTAAAAATTTGAAACAAAGAAAAAAACGCACCGACGATATATTTCGAATACCTCCCAGAGTCTCCAGGGCCCGCAGTTCGTTTTTAACGATTCCTGGATAATGAATGCTTACTAAATTCTTACAAATATCGTCCCTTACAATTTCCATTTTTTTTTTCTTAACGTATAACAATTCTTTATGCACGAATTCCAAACGAAAAACAATCGTGGCTACAGAATTCGTGATCGCAGTTTCTTGAAACATTTGTTTTTTCAAATTTTTATGACGGATTTCTCCGATTAGCAAACTCCGAAATTATATTTTCCCCGGTTACAATTTCGATTTGTTCGTTCTTGAAGTTAGATTCCCTCACCAATCGATCGATTGCGAATAATTTTGTTTCAAACGAAAAATAAAATAAATAAATTGCCGCCTTTATTGGTGACACGTAGCCAATGGAGGAAATTCTGATAAATTTTAGCACACGACTCGGCTTGCACGAGAAACTGGTTCCTTTTATTAGGAATTTCGTAATTTTTTTACGTCTTCGGGTTGAATTGTCGTTTTTCTTTCGTAAGCAACCGAATAATTTACCCGGATAGTTGTTTCGGGGCTTTTCGAAGTTGAAGGCCCACATTTTTTTTCTTTTATTTAAATGCTTACAACGCGGATTTGTCAAAAACCCTTCATTCCAATTGTGTAAATATTAAACTTTCCATGAATGCATGAACGATGATCGTTTAATTTGTTTTGCCTCGGAAAATGGCAGATGATGAAAAAATAAAGGTAAATCGAATTTTTCATTTTTTCGAGCTTGGAAGCAAAGCACCGAGAACGTTCTTCGAAACTGCTTTTTGTTTAAAAAAAAAAAAAAAAAAAAAACTTTCCTCTCCGTGTTTGTAATTGATTGACTGGTCACTCAGCGTCGCAATTTTATGAATGGCATTTGTTTACTCTTCCCAATATGTTTGACATCCGCGATGTATCAGTGAAATTTCCGCGGCCGCCCGTTTAAATGAGAATCGTTGTGCGCATAAAAAAAAATTGCATACCATTTTTTGTCAACATCCTAAATGGATTAACTTTGACTTTTGCAGGAAGATCAGTTTCATAGTTGTTAAATGTTCTGATTTCAATATCCAGAGTGCATCTTTTGCTTAAGGTAAGCCACCGTTTTGGATTTGTGAAAGGCAATTTTTGCATTTGCATAAGAGGAAAACCTGAAATTAATATTATTTAATTATATTCTATTTAATTTATTTCAGTCAATGATTCTAACTTTCCATATTGATGTACTTCACATGTTGTTAATATTAATTGATGCCAAAGCTGGTCTTATAAGTCAACTTCAAGGCAGGAATATAAATTCTACTTTAGTTATTGAATTTTTACTTTTTATTACCAAATTAGTAGAGTTTCTTTCAGTCATGTAAGTAAATCTTATAATTTTGCCTATATGTATGAATAAGTTGCATTTTCTTAATGTATTATTGGTTTTTGTTAATAAAAAAGAAAATCAATTTAAGAAAATGCATGCATTAATATAATGTTCAGTGTCTTGACAAAAGCATATGTAATTGCTGGATTCAGATATTGACTTCATACATGCATTGTAAAAGTAAGTAATGTTAACTGAAATGTTTTATCATAAAATTACTTTCGATTAATAATGTAGTTTCTGTATGTGTTTGCACTTGTGATTGCAGGAAAATAGATCACATATTTGGGTTTATGTTACATCAAAAATATCATTTCATTTAGATTTGATGAAAGAATTTTTTAATTTCTTTTTTAAATTTAAGCAACACTACTTTGGTAATTTATCGTAAGGAAAAAAAATGAAATTACTGTATGTGGTAAATTTTATGATTTAAATTATACAGTAGTTATTCATTTATTATTATTATTATTATTATTATTACTATTTCAATTTCATGTTACACTTATTAATTGGAGATTTCCATTAATGTGACTACGATGTATGAAATTTTTAGTATTATATTAGTAATAATTAATTGCAATTAAAAAAACAACAATAAGAAAACTTGGCATTTTCTTTTATAATCATAGTAGTGGAACTATATATAAAATAATATAATAATAATAATAATAATAATAATAATAAATATAATTATAATTGTTTTATTGTCAGCTATTGTATAGTTAATTGAGTATCAGATCTTGACTAAATAAAAAAAATTTTTTTTCTAAAAATGAATACAATCATAATGCTATTCAGGTCACTTATTATAACATTATTATGTAATTTGCAACGAATGCAACCATATTCGGATAACTTACCAAGAGACCACGACCATTACAATGGTGATTTAAGTAAAATGTGATTGTAATAAAACTTAAATTAATACAAATATACTCAAGGAAAGCATTTGATAATTCATATTAGATTAATTAATACAGTTTTTGTTTATAACGAAGTAATTTCAAAGTTAAACTCTTAAATGTAGCTAGATAAAGAAAGAAAAGTGTGAAATTTGACTAAAATAATGTAAATTGTTTTTTGACATGTCAATTAAACAGTAGTTTGCAGATTAATGAAAGAAGACATCATGTTGATTAATAGGAAATGTTTTTCTTTATTTCGCTCGATATCAAGGTTTTATATGTTTTGATTTGTTTATAAGGGAAGCGCATGACGGACGAAACATTAAATTAAACAAAATATTCATCGTGAATTATTCTGTCGTGCACATAAATACTTTGGAAACGACAATTTTATTAACTGACAAATCACAGAAAAAGATAAGCTTTTGAGATAAATAAAAATATTCGAAGGATTTTCTTCTTTCATTTTTTTGTTCTTGTTTTTGAACGGCTTTTTCATAACATGTTTCACACATACACCTGATTTGATAACCGAAAGCAATGTTTTTATGTTTGTTTTGTTGTTGGGTGAAAGAGCCGTAATCGAGCAAGCTTAGTGACGATATGATTAAAGGCTGGGTTTCTTTTCAAAGGGAGTTTCTTTGCGCCAGTGAAATATTTAGTTTAACAGACTCGAAGCCGAGAGAAAACTGAATAACGGTTTTTTCTGCGTCCCAGAAAAAGAAACGGGTCCAGCAAGAACGATCAACGTTTTGCGCGGCCGACGAAGCGACATTAAAAAGCATCGTCGAAACGTGTTCAGTTGAGAAAGCTTCAAACAACAGAAAAAGAAACCACCGTCGGAACAGAAAATATTCATAAAAATGCATCAGTGTATATATATGTTTGTCAAGTGGAAAATCTCGGAAACCGAGTCGAGTGCTTTGGAAAGGAAACGATTGGCGATCGCTTGGACGGTGTCAAATGCTCGAACCTAACATGTAAAATGTCCGGGAGGCGTTAATCGCAAGCTGGAAGAACTCCGCACGATCTCATTTTGGAAGAAACAAGAATGAGTGCCGATGATGGAAAAGCCTTCGGTTTTCCATCGAAATGGTCAGAAGTAGCCATTTAAAGGTGAAGCCAAAAAAAAAAAAGAAAATTTCACTTGTTACAAATGTAACAGTCATTTATGTTCAAATTAACAAAAAAAAAAAAAGTCTCAACAAAACTATTTAACTTTGATAAATGTGGTTAAAATAAATTTCAAATTTTTTCAGTGTGCCATCACAATTTATAACAATTCGTACCTGATTTTTTAACAAATTTTTCAGGCGTAAAAACCTTTCGCAATTTTATTAAAACATGAAGCAAAAGTTTCGGTTTCTTGCATTCTCGTACTACGCGTGAAGCGATCTCCTTTTGAACTGCCATACTCTGTGGTCGTGCACGACCGTATTTACTTACATAAAAGAATTGTGTAATTTATAATATAGTTTTTAGTAATTAATCACAATATTACTAATCTTTTTACTTTAAAATATCAATTTTTAATCTTTACATGTATATATTTGTATTTTTTTTTTGTTGTTGTTAAAATTAACATGTATTTGTAATGCTGAACTTTTCTTTTGTTTAATTTAAAACTGTGTGTATTAATTAGATTATTCATATATATATATATATGTATTTCATTAATTAGATGTATAATTGTAATGAAGCTTACTGATTGGGATTTATCTTTTTGAAGAACGGTGGAAAAGCTTATTAAAATTTTGAAAAAGCACATGTCAAGTTTGAATAATTCTGGTATTGAAATAACTTCAGTAAAGGTAAGTAAAAACCTTTCAGGTATAAAAACCCTCAAATCCGGTTCCTCCGTTTTGCCTGTTTTTGTACTGCACTTGAAAGCAACCTTTTCGGGGTCGCATTTAATTTTCTCTCCCGTTAAAATGGCCATTCTCAGAATTGTAATTAGCCTGTACTTCGTTGCGGTTTGTGCATTAAACACTTTAACGTTTTTCGATTTTAGACGGCAGTATGCAGCAACCTGGAAGAACGTATCCTCCGCCCAATTATCCGGGTCCCCAGCCTCCTGTGAATGTGGTAAGCAGAGATTCGGCTCGTCTTCGCCGACTCGATGTTCTCCGCTCGGAAGATGTAAAAAGTACAATGCATTGATTGCAGCAAAGATCCATCTACGCGGGTGGCATTTACCATCATCCGTATCAGGTCCAGAGCAAGCCGGCGGCTCAGATTCATCCTCCGAGCTACCCCGTTCATCCGGACGTCAAATTGAAGAAATTGCCTTTCTATGAGGTGTCGGCAGAGCTTATCAAGCCATCCAGTTTGGTGCCCCAGGGGTCTCAGAGACAGCAGGACAATACATTCGTATTTCATCTGACTCCACAACAAGCGACCGCCATCGGAATGTCGAGGGACATGCGACCGGGGAGCAAAGTCGAATTTGCCGTTCAGGTTCAGCTAAGATTCTGTCTGTTGGAGACGACCAGCGAACAAGAAGACTGTTTTCCGCCTGGGGTTATGGTCAAAGTGAACAATAAAATGTGCCAGTTACCGGTGGGCATATTTCACATTACTGCTAACGATTTCGTTATTTGCATGCGATTTGCGATAGATTTCCGATTTTTCTTATGCAGAATCCAATACCCACGAACAAACCGGGGGTGGAACCAAAGCGACCGCCGAGGCCTGTGAACATCACCCCTCTTATAAAGATAAGTCCCACTGTTGGAAATTCAATTCACGTACAGTGGTCGACCGACTACACGAAGGGATATGTTGTCGCAGTGTATTTAGTTCATAAAAAAACTTCCGAAGATCTGTTAAATAGACTGAAGGCAAAGGGAGTTAGGGGAGCTGACTATACTAGAGGAATGAGTTAGTATTTTGACGCAGTGTTATGTTGTGCTGGTTTTTCAGTGGCCATTAAGCATGAACTTGAATTTTCGACTCGCAAAAATCAACCCCAAACGTTTATCTCTAAGCTTAGTTAAATAATTTTTGTTTAATAATCCAGTTAAGGATAAACTAAGCGAGGATGCAGACTGCGAGATAGCGACGACGTCACTGAGAGTGTCTTTGGTGTGTCCGCTTGGTAAAATGCGAATGGTCACTCCTTGCAGAGCATCCACGTGCCAGCATTTGCAGTGCTTCGACGCTTCTCTGTATCTTCAAATGAACGAAAGGAAGCCGACGTGGATGTGCCCCGTGTGTGATAAGCCTGCCGTCTACGATAAGTTAGTCATTGATGGGTGGGTGAAAGAGTCGCGTTCGTGTGCCGTGTAAGAAAAATGTAAAATAACACCGTGTAATGAGGCTCTATCCGGGGTCAATTTCAGGTATTTTCAAGAAGTTCTCTCCTCCGATCGGCTCTGTCAGGACGGCAACGAGATCCAATTGCATAGTGATGGCTCTTGGTCGTTTTTGGTGTTGAAAAAGGAGTCGAGTCGAGCTGCGGAGCAAGGGGAGTCTGCGGTAATGATCCGAACCCGGTTCCAAGTTCCAAAACGTCAAAAGGGTGTTTCGTCTGCAGTGTTAAATAACCTCAAATGTGCATGCGTTCGAATAATTTTTATAAATTGCATTTTGAGATTGTAAAATCTTAGGTTAAAATATTGGCGTGCAGTTTTTAGTTTTAGCTTTCTCAACCTAACCACAGCAGAGTAACTGTTTCGTTTAAAACGAAGCGGTATGTTTTGAAAAGAAAAAGCAAGATTTTTGTTGTGGTTATTGGAAAATCATTCGGATAATTTTGTCTTTTTTGCTCCGAAGATTGCTCCCTCATTCAGAAAAGCGTTTGCACGTCAGGATTGTTTTTTTTAAAAAGGCAGAAAAGATTAGTTGAATTTTTATGTGATCGTTTCTAGAAAATTCAATGAAGTCCGAGTAAAGTAGAAAATTTAACACGAAGCTGTTACAAACATAACTCGAAACGCATACGTAAAATTATAGATAGATTTTTACGTGCATTTACGGAGAATTATCCGCGTGGAAGGTCGCTGCAAAATTTCAAAGCAGCCCAAGCCGTTTAATATTCAGGTAATAAAAAAGTGGGACCGAGACAGATCGTGCCTGGGCAGATTGCGAAAATAAAGCCAGTTTCTTTCCCTTCTTTCGCCGACAGTACGGCTTTACTGCTAAGGAAAATAATTTTCCGAGCGCGGCGAAAATGCTCCTTTTCGCGGTTCTTTGGCACCGTAAGAGAGTCGTTTAGAACCGATTCTCTTGTCGGTTATAAGAAGACCGCACAGGTCGTCTTCATTAGCACTAACGGTCACATTTTTTTTTAAGCGTATGCGATTTTTTTTTCGAATCGCGGCGGCTAGCATGAAAGAAATAAAAAGAATTTTTTTTTCAAGTCTGCCGAACCCGAATCGAAGGTGGAAATAGATATTGACACGGACGTTGTGCCGCAGACCGCGGTGAGCACCACGACCGCCAACCCCGGGACTCACGGCAACGAGGCGAGCGACAAGGAAGCGGAAGCGAAGAAAAAGGAGGAAGTCATCGATTTGACCCAATCCGATTCGGACGACGAACCGCTCGTGCCGAGGAAGAAGGCCGCATCCGATCCCGTGCATCAGTTGATCAAATTCGCAGGTAAACGGAAGGCCGGGAGGCGGCACCGGGGTCCCACCCCCTCGGCGAAATTCTCCCTTTCAAACGCTTTCGGATTTTCCAGAGACGAACAAGGTTTCATCGACGAACCGACCGAATTCCGTGGGGAGCTCCGGACAGGACAGTCCGAACCTTATAATTCTTGACAGCGACTCGCCTCCCTCGACGCCCACGCCGACGTCGGCACAGCCCACGCAGCCGCAGAGAATTCCCTGCCCGCCTTACGGTGCCGCGGTGTCGTACCTTCAGCCCTCGCCTCACTTCCTCGACGTCGAGACGAATCACACGTATCCAAGGTACTGAAACACTTGTGACACTCGTTCTTCGATTAGCGCAACAATCATTATTATTATTATTATTATTCTTCATTTTGTACATAACTAATAATATATATAGCGAAATTAAATATCGTTCCATTTCGAATTACCGCTACTCGTTTTGGTTATTAACGTTTGCCCTTTGCGTTCGTTGAAGAAGTAAAAAGAGGGCTGAAAGTATTTTCAGGCTGTTTGCCGGACCCTTTTTTTGCTTGAGTGATGGAGGATCGTTATACGAGGGATTTTGAAAGCGACACAAACAAAAGTGTTTCTTATGGGGGAGTTTTACGCGGAACAATAGGAGCAGATAGCGGTTTCTATACCTTTCGAGGGGTCTCCTTCTTGGAAATTGTCATTCGGTAAATTTTTTTTTTGTGTTCATCCCCCGGGGGATGAATTGAGTTCTTAAGGAGAAAACAACTTACAACGGTTTTCTCGTTATATATATATACAGCCACCGCAGAATTTGCACTTTGAAAGGACAAAGCCCCTGGTCAGGTAATCTGTCTGTTCCGTGCCTCTCTGTCTGAGTAAATTAGTCGGTTGACAGATTTTTTTTTTTTTTTTTTTTTCTCTTCTAACTTCGTCCCTTCGACGGCCTCTTATGGCGGGCCTTTTATGTCCTCGCATCCCTTTGACCATTGCACAGGCGACTTTTACCTGCGAAAAGGGTATGGCAAACGCAATTTTTTCTTCCCCCCCAACTCCCCCTTTCCGAGAGTGTCGGGGACAAATTAACCGAAAAGAAATGAAATCGGCTTTGTATTTGCGCCACGTCCCTGGACCCTCCCCTTTCTCCTTTCCTCCCCCTCCCCCGTATGGACAGTTGGTTCATTGTCTGGCGGGAATTTTTTTTTTTTTCTAGTTTACCAAAGCGGTGGCTGTAGGTCCCAATTCGGCGGTGTCCGGGAGACCAGAAGATGACGGCTCCTCTGCATTCTTTTAACCGAATCTGCCTATATCGTCGACTTTCTACCTGTACTTTGTCATAATGGAACTGTTTCCGATCTGGTGCGGGGCTACGGAAAAGCGTCCGATTCGCTGTGGTTTCAACTGACCCCTTTTCCTTTTTTCCTTTTCTTCGGTCGCGTGCGCGCGGCACTCGGTTTGTCGGCTCAAAAACATTTTTTCATGCTTCGACTGTAATAAACAAAAATAATAAAGCAGAAGGGAGAAACAATTCAAATGACGAATTCTGGTGTAAACCAAAAACGTCAAAAAAACGCAATATTGTGAACGTATATATAAAAATATATGAATATAATCTACTTTTTCAAAGCCAGCAAAATTTAAAATATGTCAACGAGAGAGACGTTCGGGACGTGGCAAGTCCAGAATTGCCCGCGTTCGCGCCGGGTCGGTCCCTCCCCGTTCCATGTGGGCCTCCGGCTCGCGCTTCGCTTCGTGCGGTTTGCGATTCCCGTGGCATATTCAAAGGACAGGGGTGCAGCAGTCGATGCTCGCGATGACGACGTTGCTGCGAGTGAAAAGCGTCGCATCGGACGATGAAAAGTTCGCTGTTGCGTACCCGGGGAGGGAGCAAAGTCAAACCCTCTCGGATGCCCTTGCGAAGGATGCCGTTTTGGATTAAAATTTGCTGCTTACGATGCGGGGGGGGGGGCCGTGGAACAGCGGCAGATTTTTTTTTTTTTTTCCACATCGCCATAAAACTTCGATCTCGGCTCCGCGCAACCACAAAACGCGATCGCGGGCTCTAAACCGGCATCAACCTAGGCAGAAAAATTATTTCTCGAACACGCGAACGCTTTCGTAATGAAAAACGTGGAGAAAAAGAATTGAGGATTCCTTGGAAAGCTAAAATCGACGTAGAGACATAAAATCTACATTACTGCCTTAATGCGTCTCAGCAAAGGAAATGCAAAAACGAATTTGTTTTTTTTCGTTCAATTTGAATGCTGAATCTCATCGATCCCGGGTGGCAATTCCGTTCGTAAAAGAAAAATAAAAGGAGGAAAGGGTTCGCGGCTGCTCGATTTGTGGTGGTGGTCTTGGGTATTTCGCGTAACGCAATAATTAGAGAGCGAACTGCTTTTATTGTTCTTCGCCCCGTTCGATTTTTACTAAAATTGAAATAAAAAAAAATTTGCTCCTTCCCCTTGCAATGCAGCGTCGAAGAGCGGGAAAAACCTTTTCGTCCGCCAAATATTTCAGAGGCTGTTGCGCGGGGTGCGATCCAACCGCGGAACAAGTACATGGGACCGTAACCGAGGCGCTCCTCAAAGGTGCAGATTTCAAACATTTTTTGATTTTTACAAATTTTCCATCGTCTCCCAGTTCAACAATTTTTTCACCTTTTCCTTATTCTTTCCGTTTCGTGTCGGGACATGGACCCTACGTTATCAACCCCCGCATATACTCTAAAAGTGAATCGCCTTTGTTTCCTCACTTACCTGTCCCGAACCCTTCTTTCGTACGGAATCTAACCGAAATTGGTGCGAAAACCGATGCTGCGAAAGAAAGAAAATTTTTTGCTTTAAAAAAATGGGCCACCCGTGGGTGCGACGTTAAATCTTTGCTTTTTCTCGCGGCTCAAAGAAAAGCGTCTTAAGAATGGTGACAATCAGTAAAAGAATGAAGATCAACCCTTCGAAGGCTAAGATTCGAATGGTAGCAACCCCAAATCCGTTTTCGGGTCCAGATCCACCGCTATTATTCACCTGGTTATGGAGTTCGGTCTTTCAATTATCGAAACCCATTTCTTCGACTGATTGAGTTGGTGCAAAACAGATTTTGAATGTTTAAAAAAGGAGCTGCTTCTTCCGCTGCGGCAAAATGAAAGGCCGGAAATTAAAAAAAAAATTGCTACGTTATGTGCATTAAAGGGTGCTAGTCGGAGTGACGGAGGGAAAAACCTTCGACCGGTTCTCGGCTCTAGCGATTGCCGGGCCCTGTTACCCTCGAAGGTCCCTCGTTTTTCGCTGCGGAAAGGTTTGAAAGAATGGAATTATTTTTCTTTTATCCTTTAAATTTTTATTTATTCATCCGAGGAATTTACAGTAATAAAAACATCAATTTTAGTGCTTAAAAGTGGAGAAGAAAATCGTTCCTATTTAAAAACAGCGGGGATTCAAACACCGGTGGCGCGCCCTCCGATAACGGCATTACGGAGAAAAATATTTGAAAGAAAAATCCGGGTGAATTGCCGAATTTTCTGCAGTTTTTCCTTTGTACCGCTCCCTCGCGTTTCACCTCTTTCCTCTTTTATTCCCCTGAAATAAGCTTGCTTTGGAAAGAGATTTTTCCATGGAAAAGCGCGCGAAGCTTCCTTTATCGGAGGGACGCTTTTAGAAGCCGTGACATTTAAGCCTCGTTTTTCGGAAATGTTAACGCCGTGAAAAAAAAAATGGCATTTTTTTTTTTTAATAAAAAGGCACCGTTTTTTTTTAAATATAATGTTGCTAATGCCACTATGCGGCGCATATTTAGGAGTGGGGGGGCTCAATTACCGCCGAAAAATTGGGGAAATTTTGTTCTCCCTCTTTTTGAGGTCGGAAAAAAGTGCGGCCCCACTTTGCGGAAAGCTTCAAAAAATATATCGGCATCGTAATTTTTTTTTCTTTTACGTAGAATAAAATATTTTCCTCTTATAAACAAGTATTACACAGAGTAATATCCGATAAAATATTTTAAATACTTTGGTATTTATTAATTTACAAAAACGTTTCTCTTTACAATTTTTGCGAAAACGAGGGCATTCGCCGTCCTTACATTTTGGTCATCGGATTATGCCAAATAACTTATTACAATCTTCGATTGGGCATTTAAAAAAAAAAAAAAATCATAGTCTAAATTATAAAGAACGTTACAGAAAATTTAAAATATTTTTTCTCTTCTCATTTCCAAAAAAAAAAAATTAAAACAAACAAAATTTTTTATTAATAATTTCAATTTTTTTTTTCATAATTTACTTACAATATTTACATGCTCGTTATTCTCTCACACGAATTAGTTTTGAATCCGATAAAGGTGGCAAACAGACTGAACATCGAAGGAGAAGAAAACGCTGTGAATGGAGCGTGCAGGCATTTCTGGTTTTCGTCGTGTCTGATATTCCAAGAAAAAGCTCGGTGACTAGCAACGTGATTTCGTGTTTCAATTCCCATACAGCAAATAAGGGAGGTAACGGGGAAGGGATTTCCGGGAATTTTGATTAAATTTCGATTAGTGGGACTCGAACTCCGAGAAATTGTGAAAATTAACGAACTTTTCTGACCGTTAACCGTCATTTTCATAATGAGCGAAAAAATAAGCTAATCCAAAAAGGAATCTTTTCGCCCCCAGAAAAAGGCAGTGACCGAAAAGACATTGAAAGCAATTATTCCCAGCTTATGGAGAGCCGCTTTTATTTCGAAAGGTATAAAAACCTTCCTGGAGGAGGCCTCGAACAGCCTACACGCACCAAACCGCAGCAAAAAGAAGACCTCTGCGCATTCACTCATTCATTCAATCATTCTAATATTCTTTTTAGATTTTGAAGGCATTTTGAGTACACGTTGAATTTTTTTGTTTTTTTTTCTGTTTTAAATTTCGAAAAATTCTCGAGGCTTTTTTTTTCATGGAATGGCGAAATTGGTTTGGATATTTTGCGATTTCATCGACGTTTCTGGGGGGGGGGGCGTTTTTTTTTTTTTTTTTTTTTTTTTTTTTTAACACTGGAATGATTGGTTTATTGACCCTCGAATGAAGGCACAACTTTTCTCCTCTTCCGTCGGTTTCTTCTTGAATCATGCGTGTTCCAGTTGTTTTTCTCGTGTCAGAATGAAAAAAAAGCCGCGATTTTTCCGTTTATTTAGCTGTCCAAATGCGTTCCATCACTTTTATCCCGCCTATTCATTCTTATACCTGCAAAACAATAATTAAGTATGCAAAACTTCTCGAAAACCTTTCTGAATTGAAAAGTAATGGAAAATAATTAAAAATGAATCATGAATTCAATTTTTTCCCGTTATAACTTTACAAATAGTGAACGAGGTTATGAATTTAAAGTATTTAACGCCTTTTTAGAGTTGGGATGGAATAATAAATTCTGGATCTGTTATAATCGTACCGAATGAATGCTGAGCGTTTAAAACTCGTTTACATAGAAAACGGAGATAATGCAATGCCCCGTCCACATTATGAAAAATTATCTCCGCTAAAGATGTGATCCAAACGAATCAATGAGCTGAAAAAAGTTCGCCGAATCGGCGAAAATTCCAAGAATTCGCACGGGTTTTCCAACTTGCCCCCGATAATTTTCCGAAACTCCGCTTCAATACTTTTGATTGAATTCCTCAAATTTCAGTTGGGTTCCTCGGCAAAAACTGATGTCACATCGTTGCAGGAATTTTCTTTTCACTGCTTTACCTTGGAATTCTCAGAATTTCAAACTTGGGTCGATGCTAATTGAGACACCGTTTCGGGAAAAATTTCCCTTGCGATAAATTTTTTTTTACCCTCGAAATTCTCAGAATCCGACGTCGATCCCAAAATATCTAGGAATTCCAATTTTTCCGGTAATTGCCGTTGAAATTCTACCGAAATAAACGACGGAGGTTTTTTTTTTTTCCCAGAATTATTTTTCCGTATTCTTTTTCCATTTTCCGCATTGTGTTCGAAAAATCGTCAATGGATTTTTCGACCGTTAATTTCTTTTTGCAATAAGATGGAAATGATGATAGATCCCGGAATTGAAGCTTTTCAGGCGAATCGAACGATTGGTCGTGGATCTTGCTGATAAGATACTTACAAATTTCCTATATGAAGCATTTCGATATCGACAACACAAGAAGACACTGAACGAGAGTTAACGGCCTTAGAATTTCTGTTCCGCTCGTTGATTTTGCGACCTCTGAAAAATTTTTCAGTTGATTAAAAGGCGACGAATGATAAAAATAATTTAGGAATTTTTTTTTAAAGTTGCGCGGCAAGCAAGTAATTAGTATTTGTGATTTTCGTGACAGAATGATAACTTTTTTTTATACGTTACTGCACGTACAAAATTACTGGGTTTATAATGACTTAAACTGACCATTCAAACAAAATTCGTTAATAGTCATCAATCGATCAGGAGTTAAATTTTCTTTAAGCAAAAGCTGCGAAAGTTTGCGATTTATGATTATAAGTTGAATTATGTGAGGAAAAAAAGAAAAATCACAAAAAAAAGCAACCCACCTGCAGCAGCGGACAAAGCCTCGTCGACTAGAAAATCTAGAAAAAAAAAAGGATAAAAAGAACAAAAAAGTGCTAAAAAGGCAATAAAAGCCAGTGTTTAAAATACGCTTTTACGTATGCGGTATATTTACATTATGGAACTGTAGCAGTTTAATAAGCTTTTTATTGTTTTTTTATCCAGGTACAGCCCCTCTTTCACTTTCTACGAGGGCTAATGAGAAGCGTAAACCTGTTTTTATTTTTTATAATGATGATATGAGGCTGAGAAATTAAAAAGAACGCACAAATGACGCATTTAGTGAATGAAAGGTAAATTGGATCCGTTTTAAATGAAAGGGGATTGTGAATTACGGCGTTTCGCAAGGGGTAGCCCAACGTTCAAACCCCCGGGCACCCTCATCCATGTCTCGCCCGAAAATACAAATGTACATGAGCCGAAAAAAGCACCTGCTGACATAATAATAATAATAATGGGTTATGAAAGCAAAAGCCAATTTCGATAGCAGATATAATCTATGATCTCACTCACCACCACTAAAAATCTCCTCAGTTGAAAAATGAGACCATCCATGCAGATTTTTCGCCCTAACTCTCACCGCATAGTTAGCCGGAGGCAAGTCCCTCAGCGTCTCTTTTCCGATGTATGTCCTCATGTCCTTTGACTCTGCCTTGTTCGAAGTCATCGTGGTCCACCTTTCGTCCTGCCAATTTGACTTAAATTAATAATTTGATAAAACTTATAGAAAAGATGCGTTGATGGAAGCTTTCCTTGCTGCCTCCTATCCTGCCCGAACATCGAACTTACGTCCACTTTCTTGTATTGGACTTCGCTCTCCACGATCTGCACATACGACTCCACCGTCCAGTCCACTTCCTGACTTTTGCCGTCTTCCGCCATGCTGAGTTTTACTTTCGGCTTTGTCGGCGCCCCTGAAAGTTGATTTGGGATATTACCAATAAGTCAACAAATCGAATCCCGTTCGAACCAAACTGCCCTCTACTGACCCGACAGAACGATTGATTTTTTGTTTCTTCCGAGGGAATTGGCCGCGTGGCAAGTGTAGCTTCCGAAATCGTGCTCGTTCACGTTGGTGATTGTCAGGGTGTGCTTGTTGCCGATCGCCGTCGTTGAAACGCGGCTATTTTTCGTGACGACGTCCCCATTTTTATACCATTTAACCTGCGCACAATCATCGCAGTGATGTATTCGATTCGAAAAAGACCAAAAACTCATTTAATCACAGGCACTCACCTCTGCTTTCGGCTCCGCATGAACGGTGCAAGTTATTTCGGGTTGAAATCCGAGGGCCGTAGTTACTGTTTCTTCCTCTATTTCAATCTCCGGTTGATCTGCAAGAGAAAATAGATTACGTTCGCAGAAGAACCGGAATCCGAGCACGATCCGTACAAAGGTAGTACTTACAGTGAACGTGTATCTCCACAGACTTTTTATCTCGGCCATAGTCGTTTACTGCCTCGCACTCGTATATCCCGCTATACTTCCTGTTGACTTCCTCGAAAGTAATGCTGGTTCCGGTCATTTTCTCGTGGCCGTTCGGGAAATGCTTATGTCCTCTCCTCATCCAAGTTACGGTCGGAGTCGGGAAACCTTTCACGTCGCAGGCGAGAGTCAAGCTCTCGCCTTTTTTCATGGTCTTGCTCTGACCTATTGGAACGTGCGGGAGCACACGGATAATTTCCGGGGCACCTGGAATATGAAGACGAAGGAGTTAGTTTATGAAAACTTATTTATGACTTTTTACGACGAGAATTATACTTACTGACAACGTTAACTATATGCTTGATCTCCGTGACCGGGCTAGTGTATATCTGACATATGTAGGTGCCGGAGTCGTAACCAGAGGCTCGGTTGATGATGATTGTGTTGTTCGGAAATCTTTTCAAACGTTGATCTTCCACCATTTTGGAACTTTCAACGAACAGAGTTTGGGACCCGTTCTTCCACATGACTGTGAAAGCTTCTGCGAATTAGCGAAAAGTTAAATGAAAGATCGGTGATCAAAATGGAGACGCATATAAATAATATAAAATTTATACGTAAAGGCGGAACGAAAAACTCGCTTTTTAGCACTAGTTAATAAAAGTCTTGTTCCGTAAGAATAGTGTGAAATATTACCAACTGAAAGATGATTTTGATGCCGTTAAAATCATTTTCTAACTTACCTCCATTTATAATCTGACACGGGAGATAGATGTCATCGCCTTCTTTCACTGTCAGGGTTAATCCCGAACTGAGGATGGAAGCGGGCGGCCCGCTGTACTCCCTCTCATCATTGGAATCGTCATCGTCGTTCTGATAGTTGTCATCGCTTGGATAGTCGGAGTTATCCACGTCCGAAGGCTTCGAATAGCCTAAAAATAAAGGAAGGATGAAGTTGACACGGTGACATCAGCGAGATCGCTCGGGGCGGAAGCCCGAGAACATTGGCTAATGATTTTAACACGTCTTCAACCTTTTACGCGGCAGATCATTTGCGTGATGAAAGCCGTAAAAGACGTGGCGAAGATTGGGAAAATGCACTTATACAGTCTCTTCCGGTTCTTTTGGGTTAATGGATTTCTTTGTCTCGCAGCTATGTATTGACATGACGTGCGGTAAAACCGGATTGCAACGTTTAAAGTTGGCGACACTGAGAACAATGCGAATCTCCGCGTGGAACGATCCAGTTCTTTTCTTTTTTGCTTTCCGGCGAAAGTAATCAGGAAATGTCAACTCGAGATTCCTCCATTTTATCGGCGTTTGCCAAATTCAGTTTCACAAAATTAAATATTTCAAAATAATTAAAATTTCTTTTGCTTGGGCGCTCGGTTGCTCGGAGTAACGGGGAAGGCGACAATTGATTTCCGGAAAACCGATATTTTGGTCGACCAATCCCTTAAGGCTTTTCATAATTCAAAGGCATCTTCTTCCCTCGGGGAAGGAAAGGGCATAGGAGGGAGACCAGGGAAGATGGAACGAGAGATTAATTTTACGGCGATTCATCCTCGGGGCTAATTCGTATAAAAAGCCGGAAGCTTTCAGACGAATGCCGTGGCAGCAGATGAAAAGAAACGAAAAGAGATCTGTTTAGGAAATAAACAAAAAGCAGACAACTTACTTTTTATCTTCCAACTAATCGGAACAAAATCTTTTCGCTCATTACATTCCATTTGATATCGCCAAAAGATCTCTTCCTCCGGCGGCACTTCCGGAAGCTCCCTATCCTCTCGACCAACCATTTCTCCTCCCGCAATGCCGGATAATTTACAAATGAAACAAGCAAAAAGCTCGACGAAAGACACGCGCACTATTTACTAATTTAGAAAACTAGGATTGTACGGCTCTTAGGAATTTCTTCGTCTCTTTTTCCGGCTTCGGCAGGGAAATCTTTCCCTGCATTTCTCGGGTTTCTCCCTTCAGTTATGCGGAATTTTCTATAAATTTCGCGGCGGCGAAGCCGAAATTTTTCGCGGTTATCACTCCTTCCGTATTGCCGGGGGACAACAATTACTGCCAACTGTACCGTCCCTCGGAGGAACCGAGAAGTTAAACGCGTGGAAACGTATATCCCGGAGGCAAAGCGCGGAACGTGGGCAATTAGTGGTAAACTGCCGTAGATGGCTCCCTCTTTGGAAATTGTTGTCTCTACTAAATGACTTTTATGAAGCGGAAGGAAAATTTTAAGATGGTTTATTGATAGCGAAAATTGACGAATCACGTGGCGCGGGAGGATTTGACCTTTTTTCACCCCCGCCTTCCATCCCGTTGTGAAAGGAAAAAAGGAAACCAATTTTCTTTCGGGAAATTTTTTTTCCAATCTTCCCTCCCCCCCCCGCACCGCCCTCGAAACTCCCCGAAATAAAAAGGAGAAAGGGGGGCATTTTCCATATCAACTGGAGAATTAAAATTCAAGATAAATTTCTTATTCGGGCCCATTGAATGTGATTTATGAATTTCAAAAAACCCAATTTTTTTTTTCGGGGCCCCGAAAAACTCACCTTTTCTTCCTCCTGCACCGTCGGGGAGTTAGAAGAAAGGGACGGGAAGAGGTTTCCTCGGGTTCTTCCCCCTCCCCCTCCCCCGCGTTAATGATTAATTTATCTTCTGATCGAACCTTTTTTTCGACCTTTATTTTGCGAATTTTCCGTTTGGCACTGATCTGCATGGATATTTAAAAAATATATACATATATTTCAAATAATGTGAGGAACACTATCGCTTTAGAAAAGTCAAATGGCAATAAGACATCGTTCCCGGTCGTTTGTCCTTTCCAGAGGGAAGTTTTTCCTGTTATTCCAATTGATTTTTACTCGATGACAATACAAGCAGATTTCTGAAGTGCTATTGGGGATGGAATAAAAAAAAAAACCCGTCTTTCTCCAATGTTCGAGGGCGCAACCGCAAAATTTCGTCTTATCCTCGATTCCCGAATAAGCTCCGAAAACCGAGGCTATCTATAAGAAATGAAATTCATACTTTAATTATGGATGAGATCGCGTTAACCCGAGTTGGAATGTTGAATTGAGGAGGCGTCCACATATAAATGAAGCTGCTGATGGATGGGAAACGTCCGAATTTTGGGCTACGGCATTGCTTTTCCATTTCCAGTGTCCCCGATCCTGTGCGCCCTACCCTCCCCGATCGGATACGGAAAAAGGATTTCTCACGGTTCCCGAAAATGTACCGGATTACAAAGTTTTAGAGCTTTTCGTGAAGCCGAAAAAGAAGGAAAATTCCCAGGAGCATTGTTTATTTCTCTTAACGTTCGATCTGACATTTTCCACCATTTTGTGTCCTTCCTGCTCCCTTTTTGCCACGTTAAGTGGATCGCTCCTTATACTTATATTTGCCCCATTGTAATGGGTTCTCTCTACCCATACCAGACATTAACCATTTGACCTGAATCGAATTTGACAATTTCCCCAATAATTTTACTTTCTGTTTTTATATATAAAAATATGTTCAAAAAAACTTTATATATATATATATATATATATGTTCAAGTGTATGTACATATATAAATATATATATACATTTGAATTTCATATATAAAATACATAATATAACATATATATATAACAAAAAACATTGTCTTATATCAAAATATTAAAAATTAAAATAGGCATTTCATACCATTTATAATTTTATTTTTCAAGCCGATTTTGCAGCAGATGCTGATGTGGGGATATGTGACTTTTCGTTAATTCACAATATAATTCAATTTGATGCACATACAAATTTATGTAAAAATTGAGGCATTCCTAATTTGAAGCTTTGAAATTCAAAATTGTGAAAATCCTGACCTAACCTCCAGTCGGATGCAAACACCAAAACTGAAGCAGACACACTAATTCCAACCCTACCATATCGACAATTATTCGTTTCTGACATTTCGAAGGAAATAATTTATACGGTTAAGGATTAATTTTTGACTCCCCGTGTTAAAATGGTCTCCCCGAAGAAAATGCCATTTCGATTTCTCATCCGGAAACGTCCGCCTCGAAATGTCATTCAATGACACGTTTCAATAGGGAAATTTTTTTGCTCCCTTCTTTTTCTTTTTCTCCCTTGAATCTCCGCAAGATTTCGGAACTCGCGCAACGGTTCCCTAATTTCGAGAATTGAAAATAACGAAATAAAAGGATCCTGCGAAGCAATAACTCCGGGAGAAGCATTTGTAGATGACCACAGAAATAAGCCAATTGCCAGGATCGTAAATGGCAGCGACAGCTGCATCTTTCGCTAGAAAATATCTTAATGGATTTAAACCGTCCAATTTCCACTTTATACATTCTCTCTCTCTCTCTCTCTCTTTCTATTTCTCCTTTATTTTCTCCCGTTCTGCCATTTTGTATTTCTTAGCGCAAAAACAATGTAATTCGTCAAATAATAATAGTTTCAATTTTTTCATACGGAGACAAAATATTTTTTTTTACACATTTATTACTAATTTTATGTCTGAACGCGAATAGCGAAAACGGCTTGGGGATACAGTTTTTAAAAACGTTAGCATCTCAATTTTTGTTAAATTAACTGCAACACGATCAAAATTTGTTTGGTTGGTTTGCAACTTAAGATTACTCACGGTTCTTTTACGATGCTAGAATTAATATTCGTCATTTATTAACCAGGAGTACATCGCAGCCTTCGTTAAAATTGTAAAACGCGAACTCGGAAAGAAATCAAGTGAAAAAAAACGAAAATGAAAGAACGGGCAAATGACGAGTGTGACTTCGAGATTGAAGAAAACGTAATCATGTGATATGATCGTTGACCACAGAGTAAACGTAACCGAAAATGCAATGTTATTATCCCTCACTATCTGTCTTGCGATTCTTACATGTCGTGGTTCTAACTCAGCGACCACGATAAAATAAATTCGTTAGGATCTCAGAGTAAGAAAATTCTAAATCAAATTTCTAAATAAGAAATGATATTATGTTTTTTCCTTCCTTCAATCCATCATAAATAGAATAAGTAGAGGGCGTTTTGATTCTCCCATTTTTTTTTCGTTTGCCATTGTCAGTCACTCACTTTCCCTCCATTATTTTAATTACATAATAAAATAAAAGAAAGGAACGAAATATTACGCGAATGAAGGATGAGTCAAAACAAAATGGGCGGCGAAATGAATAGATGAAGTCAAAAACACGGTGCGGAAGAGATGTGCGGGTATTTTTCCAAATTTGTTGATGGAATGCCGAAATTAAGGCAGATAATGATTGCAGGATGGCTTAACAGAGCAACATTTAATGGAGTCATCATATGGAAAGGGACTTAGGTGTCCGAGGTCGAACATTTACCGTAATATACGCTTCCTTATTTACACACATAAATATTATTGCGATCTAAATTCGAATAATGATATCGCATAATATAATTTTAAATACTTTAAATATGTTAAGGAAGTAATTTTGTGATAAAAGCCCGAAGGTCCTATTTACCGGATTATTAAAGGATATATTATACGTTATCCATTAATATAACAACAGAAAAGATTTTTATTATGGGCAAAGTTCCCACGTCGGTTAAATCCTTTGCGTCTGCTGTGTGTAATATTTGCAAATCTGCTGCGGATAATTTTCTGGTTGTTATGTAATAATTCGTTTTATCTTAACTCAGAAAATTTTGCCCGTTACCAAATCTCCTCCGTTCAATTTCTACTTCTTCCGTTTCCTCTTTTGTATTCATCGACCGCCCTCCGAAAAGTCTTTCTGCGGCAAATTTCTCCACCCTCTGATTCATTTCCTTACACAGCTCTTCAATTACCTTATACATTTCGGTTTCTCCTAACGGTCTGAAACTTCTTTCTTTTCATACCACTCCATTCCTCCGGAATATCCCATGATCGGCATACGTAATTTATTTCCCGTTTTAATTTGTCTTTTTTTTTTTTTAAATCCTTTTCCCCGTCTCGTCGTCGTAAATTCACGGTGGTCGTCGAAATCGCCTTCCCTCATCGAGGTGGTCCTGCCCCCGGACAATCCGTCCTATCTGGATTTGTTAAATAATTCATTCAATTTTTATACCCCTGAATTGTAAGTGTCAGAAGAGATGAGTTTCACGGTTCGAAGCGGGTTGTTTGACGTGGCCACACGCAAAAGCAATCAAAAAATCAACCCTCTCCCCTTGTTTCATCCCAGAAACCGACAGTTAACCCCCGAGAAGAAACACTTCAAAAATTGCTTCTGGTTTCATCATCATCATCCACGATTGCTCCACTTGTGGGAGGAAGTTGGAAAAGGGTGAGAACCAGTCTAACCCTTGTTTTTAGAAACGTGACTTTTTTTTAGGGTAACTTTCTGCCTTGTTGATTAAGTTAACAGCTCGTATACTCGCCTAATTACACGATATTTTTATGACAACGTGTCCTTTCCTAATCACTTTTCGGCATATGATTTCCAAACCTTTCGCGTATTAACAAATAGCCAAGTGTGGATTGGTTTTTCGCCTGCTTTAGCAAATTAGCCGAGGCATACGTTAACGTGTTGGGAAGTGAAATGCGTATCGTGTTGGGGAGGAAAAAGGCCTCGGCCTCAAAGGTTCGTATAACTAATTATAATTTATTCATTCCATTTTCAAAAGACATTTCTCGTAATTTATGCCGCTCAATAAAGCAAAGAAAATTAACTCACGCTAATGAACAAATTTTCATCAAAAGAAAACTTCCCCTCGATTTTATGTAAAAGCAGACGATCTGCACGAGAAACACATTCATCACTTCACAATGGAGATGGAATTAGACATGAAACGAACGCTAAAAATTTATTTTCCGCGACGGTAATCAATAATTCAAAGTGGATCACTCTTCCTCCAAACATCAACCGGGTAAAGAAATGATTCCGCGGCGAAACGCCACCGACGTCTCTATTCGGCTCTGAGAATCCCAGCAGCGTCTGGTTCTACGTTGGGATTCTCCCCTCGTCCATGTCCATGGACGGGAGATCCGCCATTTTATTTTTTTTCCGTCATTTTTTTCTGCTTTCGCAGATAAGCGGTCTCGCTCACCTTTTCCAACGCTTCCTATTAATCAAGGAATGCATTCTTATCGTGTTCCCTCTCTCCCTTCCCTCCGGTTCAACATAATCGTTTTTCTCAATATTAATCATTGCCGCCCCATCTCTCATTAACGCACGAATGCAAAATGAGAGCGCCATATCTCCTGCACAGAAAAACCCGAATATGTATACATATATATATATATATATATATAAAATTCGCTATTCGCTGCTTTCAACAAAAACAGAATTGTCAATTAATTTTCCGCTTTTATATACATCTGTTAAACCTAGCTAAGAGGGTTATTGACCATAAAATTTAAGAATAAACGCTTTTTATATACGGAAAAGGTCATCGAACTTATTAACCTTTTTTTCTTTGTACAGAAAACCTTTTATGAGGCATTTACGTTGTTGTTTTTAAAGCCCGTCCAATAAACGTAAACGAGTCCATCAGCTAATGTCGATGTCCTCGGATCAAAAATTCGTGGTTTTCTGACGGAGGCAGGAACAAGAAAAATTTCTACATTTTTCTTTTCCTCGAACAGATTAAACACCATGATCAATTACCCTTATTCGTTTTATTCATTAAAGTTATTTGTTTCAAAATTTATTTGTCCCGGTTTTTTTATCTCCGGGTTTCTCTTTTCCATTAATTACGTTGGCTCCGGAATGTATTAAGGATTAATCAAATATTGCTTTTTATTTTTGCTCCTATACACCCAAAAAACACTTCCTTGCTTTTTGGTGAAGCATCATTCTCTGTCTTCACTGAATACCGAACATGACCCTCCTAAGCGAGTGTCGAAAGATGCGCAAAAAGAGCATTATCTATATTGTAAACGGATGAAATAAGCTTAATTTTGAAACTGTATCGATGATACTGTTCATTAAATTTAACAAGATCCCATTTAATATTATTTAACGTGACATAATATTATAAACGTGACATAATAACCTTCTAAAATCAATATTATTTTTTTTCAGACCAAATCTTATTCTTTCCGTTTATACCTAATTTACATACATAAAAATAATACTGAAAATGCTTTTATAATAATATAATAAAGATAAATTATCTAATGCCTCCGCAATAGTTTGTCTAATCTTCAATATTTATAAACAACTAAATAGTTATCTTGTACTGCGTTAATCAATTAATCAAATGATAAATTTAAAATCATTAACTTTTTGATATATATATGTTTATATCTACATAATATCCTCAGGGTGCTTACAGTATTAATAATAATAAATTTAATATCAAGCATTAAATTTAATAAGTAAATTTTCAATTTAAAAAACATCTTGATATAGATCGGTTATTATTTGTTGTTTGAACCACTGACAATCATAATAATCTACAATAAACAGATTCTTATTCTTTGTAAGGCATAAGTCACAAAAATTTTCCTATCATGGATAATTATCATAAAATTTAAATAAGATGTTCAGCCATTCAAAAAAATCCCTTTTTTGGATAAAAATATATTAAAAAGCGTATCGCATCCCAACAACAATGGGTAATTTTTATTTTTTTAAAGATAATCAGATAAAACAAATTTATTCCACATATTATGTATATTAAGAAATTATCATGTAAAACAAAATTTGTAATCCGTCCATCTCCAAGAATTTTTTAAAAAAAAATTTTTGTTTTCCTTTTTCTTACTATCGGATACAATTTTCCATAATCTGCATCAAAATTCAATCTCACATTATAAAATATATGTTGAAAATTAAATTAAATTCTTAAAGTTTCTAATGCACTGTCATATTCTCACAATATTCTATGCCGCGGAACATGTTTCAACCTTTTGAGTGACAGGTCCTGGGTAATTACCTGAAAAAAAAGAAAAAAATTTGTTAAAGCTGATGACAAACTATCAGTAAATAGAAAAATTGACTTAATTGAGGAAACCTGCAATTTGAGTTCAAAGTAAATTCTAATTTAGACGTTTCCCGCCCATATCAGTATTTATAAATCAAATATATATATATATGTATAAGAAATAAATTCAACAAAGCAAGACAGGAAGATAAGGGCATTAAAAACCGGCACTGCCATGTGCTTCCAAATATAAGTTTAAAAGTCATTGAACTGTTGGGAATCCTCACAGTGCTGCCAACAAATCTGAGTGTTTATAACCGTTGGGGATGGGAGAAAGGTGAATAATGAAGTGTATTTCATGTGTTTCTCCTATTCCCTCCCGATCGGAAAACTAACTTTTTAGTTCCACCACATCTCTGCATAATATCAACCCTTTACTTCAAAAGTAGGGAAAAAGGAAAGCAAAAGAACACGATAATTGAAAAATGTTTTTTTTCACAATGAAATAATGAATACTGAAATAACTGACAAATCATTGTCAATTAATGAAAATTGCCATTAGACTCCAATATTCTTGGTCAAACTTCAGGACAGTAAAATAAAATATGTAGAGTATGATAAGATAATATGAAAATATACGATTCGATAAATTTATAAGATGTTAATAAGGCTAATAAGTGTAGAAAAAAAGCGAAAAGTTTTTAAAAAAGCAGTAAAACGTCATGAAAACGACCGTTACATCGCAGTGGATGCTCCTCTGAACAAAGTACGGGGAAATTTTTTCCCGTCATGTTTTCAACATGTTAAAACAATTTCATATTTACAAAAGCGATCCGCTTTTTTGTTGCTGTTTTGGCTCTACGGCACTGATTTTTGGAAAAAAAAATTCCAAAAACTGACAGATTTAAGTAAGAATGTCGTTTTATTTTATTTTTCTTTTTTTTCTTACCCTCTCCGTAACGTCTGCAATATCGATAATAATGTTAAAAATCTCTTTCATGGAAGAAGGGAGGGAGGGGAGGCAGGAAAAAAGCGAATAAAGCTTGAAAGAGCTAAAAATTTTCAGTCTGAAGTCCATATTTTTTTTATATATAAAAAAGTATCTTTATTATTATAAAATAATAATAAATTAACCCTAAATATTAAGAATTAAAAATTACATATAAGCTTTTTAATTTTAATATTTTTTTAAATTTAAAATATTATTCTATAAATTTATAATGAAATCAGATTTTTATAAGTTTTCAATGAAAATCTCCATATTCGTGACGTTAAGCTAGAAGATAGCAGAATGATGGAATTAGATAAAAGTTGAAGTGAAATGAATGTAAATGAAATGCAATGAAATATTTTGATAATTATGACTAATACATTTGTAACTTAAAAAAATAGCCTATTTATTTCCGAAAAATTTAACGCAGAAATTTTTAAATTTTCCAGATATTCAACAAATAAATAATATTAATTAATTTTTCAATTTTGAATTAAAAATTTACTTCTCACAACTTTAAACATTTCTCTCTCATTCTTTTTCTTTACATACATAAACGTAACACGTTCCCATAATGCAATTTCCGCTTTTAACAAAAAACTGTTCTTTTTAAGTTTCTTAGTGTTCTGTGTATTATTGTAGAATTTTTTTTTTTTTTTTTTTTTTTTTTAGTCTAAACTTTCTCAGAACTAGTTTCGTTCTGTTCTTGACAACAATTCTTCGACTGGCTTGAACCTCCATTCATCAGATAAAATTTGCATTCAGTGAGTCCTTTAAAGCAATTAAAACTTCTCTTTTAAACTTGCTCTTTTTCAATGTCATCCAGATGCCAGTTCGTCAGTGCACAACAACGTTTGATTATTCATCGAGATACAAATGATTTTTGTGTTATATAAATAAATATAAAATGTAAAATTGCCAATTTAACTTATTAGGATTCGAATAATTAGGTTTCTGATAAAATTTGCCCAAACGTTCAAATATTTTAATTTTATTAATATTTTGTTATATCAAACATTTTCTTTATTTCATTAATGTTTTCTTTTTATCAAAATCAGATTTTTAAAAATAAAAATTTATCAAACTCCTTTGTCTTAAAATTTAAACTAAGTTCGTTCGCTAACAATTGAGGCGTGGGTTTTTTGTGGAAAATGTAAAGAAAGAAATTTAAATCCTTATAACCATCTTCGTGTCATAAAAAAAAATGTATTTTACCGGAAAACAACTGAAAGGAATAAGAAGTTAGGTTTTGAAACTTCATTTTATTTGTTTCGAAAAAGTTCATTTGAAAGTTTTAGCCGTAAGAATTGTTCTTTACCTTATTTTTCATTAATTCCCGGGTTTGTTAAGTGCATTTTTTTAACTGCAATAACAATCGTGGTTTTATTCATAAAAATTTTTTTCATTTTTTTTTTTCACTTCCAGTGAATGATAATGAAAAATTTGATGACTTCATAATAAATTCTCTATGATAAAATGAGAAAAAGAAAAAATGGCGTCACAGCAAATTCCGCTCGGTTTGGATAAACTTTCGCGAAAAAATGCTTCCGATCCTTCTCCCCTTCCCACAAAACCGTTCTGGGAAACATCTGCGTTGCATTCCAGAAGGTTTAACTTCCTGGTGAACAGTTCGTCAGCAGGATGCATAATTAAAAAAATAAAAATAAAATTTAAAGCGTCAGGACGTAATTTCACTTATTTATGAGGCAAAGGTGATGAGGTCATACTTCCTTTTCCCAACCCGCAACGGTTTTGCTCTCACCGCGCGAACGAACGCTGCCTCCGACATTCTTTCCCCCGTCAGTCGAGGCATCCGTTATGGAGGCCATTTATCATGGCCCGAATTAAATTTTGCGTCAACATTTTAGCATTCATAAATTAAGGATTTCTTTACGAAGGACTCGAAGATCTCTCGCAAAGCCCTTTTCTAACTTCAGGTATTTTCGCGAGAGGGATAAAGCTTGGAATGGGGGACAGAGAGTTCAGGATTGGGATTTCTCGGTCCCTAAAACGAAAAACCGTAAATCAATTACCAGCAAATTCGAAAAGACTTTTTTTGTTGTATATTTTTTTGTAACCCCAAAGCTTCGATAGTTTATTTGCTTTTCAATTAACGTTTGACGTTGGACGGAGCAAACGGAGTCTGAATCCGTGAGAATAGGCCATTCAGAGATGGAAGTAGAGTTCATTTAATAAACTATGTGATCCTAGCTCTGGTCTTACACTGCCTCCGGAGTAAGGATAGCATCAATCAAAATGGAAACGGAGGCACTTCGCTCTTGGATCTTTTCCTTAGAGTAAAAACATGTTTCAATAAATAGGAAAAAAAAATCATTCAATTTTGACCCATTATAAAATTAGAATATTAATCTCTTAACGTTAATATTCTAAGTATTCTGTATACAAAAAATTAACATTGCAATAAAATTATCGTTAACATAAAAATAATTTATATTCTAACATAATAAGAACATTATAATAAATTTGAGTTTTTATGATTTTAAATAATTGATCCGTTTAATATATGAAGATCTGTTTTTCCACTTTGCTCCACTTTGCTCATATGTTTTGTTCCTCATGGTGGTGACATATGGCAACAAATCTTTTGCCATGTGTGCAAAATATTTGAACAGGGTTTTTGTAAATGAGTGTTCACGGTCTGGTATTTTGATCCTTCTTTACATGATAATTTATTTAGTTTTAATATTTGATTTGAAAGAAGACTTTTGAGGACTTCTCATATTACATTTAAGGATTGTGATGATTTCTCAAACGGGATGAAATATCCCTCCACAGTCGGCCACTGACCGACACCGAAATCGCTTAGAGGTCACCAGAGGGAGGGTTCTTCCTCGCAATATCATGGCATTTTATCCTCATGCACCTGTATTTTCTTTTCGGGTGGCATATTATATTTCTTTCCCTTATTCAGAGTTCATGTCTTGTTTTAACTTTATTTTTTGGATGAGGGTCCAGCTTCGTTAAGCGATACTTTCGATTAGCACAAACGGTTTAATTTTAGGAAGAGGATGCGAATGCACAAAGAAAGGAATCACGTTTATTGGGGCTCGGTCATGCACTCTAATTATTTAAATGCTGAGGTTGTGTGCATGAGCTTTCCCCTCCCCTTCCCTACACTGCCCCGAATCGATTCGTTTACTTATTGGAATGGGTGTCTTCGTTGCGCAAGAAGCGAAGACGGGGCACACTCGAACGTGTCATTAACAATCGTTGTTTATTTATATAATTCTTGCAGTTTGGCCAATTCATCTTCTTCCACGTGTTTATTCCGAAAAGTTTAAAAACAAAAAAGGAAAATTCCCTCTACATCTCCGCGATTCGTTTGATTAGGTGCAATGGATTCCCTTCGAATCGTCACCGTGACCACTTTATGTAAAATGACTAAAACAAGGGATGGAAAAAGAAGGCGTTAAAATTTTAAAAAATGTATGTAACGAGATGCTGTTCAGCATATATGTTTTTTTTATAATATGCATAATAATGAAGTCATAGATCGTACCTGACACTAATTAATATGCTTTACAACTTTAAAATAAATAATTTTGCATAATTTTATTTTTACAGTAAATTAATGGATGCTGTTTTTATGTACAATATAAATAAAATTTAAAACAGTTTAAATACTTAACGTTATCATAATTTATCAAGCAAACATTGTTTTTAATCAAATCAAAATTTCATTTATTATTATAATGTTGAAATTTCGATTGTTACGCATTCTTATGAAAATAATTCTTATATTGTTTGTCATTAAAACATTTTCTGAGTCAATTTTCTCCATTAAAGGCTAGCAAATACTGCTTTCATTCCATTTTGCGGTTATAATTTGTAATTCATTCAATTCTCTCGCATATGCAGGATAATTCCACACTTATCTCTGACATTGACCTTTCATTCTTGTCATGTGTAACCCCCATATGATGAAGCATTAGCGTTAACAATGTTGTCATTATAAGTGCTTCATCATTGATGGCTTTGTTTCTTCACCGTGAAAAAGCGGACTAATTCAGTCTTTTAATGCGTGAATTGCTAAAACCGTCTTCCTAAAACTGGTTTTTGAACATATTAATTAATAATCACGGATTTTATTTTGGTGCTCTACCCATGCTTTTAGCGGGTTTTTATAGCCCTCGAATTCGAATTCTGAAATTTTTTCTGATCAAACATACGTTATGCAAATAATATAGGAGGCTGTTTGTTTAACGCTAAAAAAACTATTCACAATATGTACCTGGCCATTCTCCCTCAAAATCCGACAATGCATAAAACACTTGACAACGTTTAAATATCGTTTTATCCTTTGTTGAAAGGCTTCTTTTTTTTGAGGCAACGCGTTTTCATTTACGCTTCAATCTCACACACTTCCAATGGATAATTTACAAACTACAGTTTCCCACTCAGAAAACTAATGAATGATTTCCTCAGATGAATTATTATTAAATAAAAAATGGTTTATATGATAAAATGAAAATTTTGTTAAAGAAACACTGAGCTTGCTGACCATTCCTTCAGATTTTCTTCCCCCAGTTTTTACAAAAATTGGGAATAATAAATATTTTTCTTTCCCGAACCGAAAGGGAATAAGGAAGAGAATCCCTCCCCAGGAGACCAGAGATTTTAAATTCTGGCATTTTCAATGCGGGATGCGTGAAATGATATTTTGATCCTCGGGAGGCTCATCATCGCCCATCTTCATCGTCAGCATCTGTTTTCCCCCTTCGATCGCAGATGACTATTCCACGGTTAAATATTACAAAATATCCGTAAGAGATATTTTAAAAATAATAATAATAATAATAATAATAATAATAATAATAAATAAATAAATAGTAATTTAAAAAATGTAGAACCCGCATTTTCAGGATCTCCAGACAAAGGTTAACTGAAGGGGAACGCGTCCTTTTAATAACAATTTAAATAATCGAGCAAAGCCTCCGTGATTTACTGCCTTCGGATGAATAATAAGCTCCGGATTATCATTTTTTTTTGTCATATTCATTCGATTGGAATTTCATTTAAGAAAATGGAAATTGGCGGACATCGCTTCGATGATGTCTTGAATAGAAATATTACAAGTCATACCTTCTAATGGAGAAATGATTATTACGTGGCAGCAGAATTCAATTATTAAATCAAAGGGAATAGGAAAATTATCCGAGATTAAACAAAAACTATCAACTTTGTATATGGACAAAATCGCAACACATTTAAAGTGCCGCCATTTTTTTTTTTTAATGCTGGATTATGTCCGGTCAAAACAAAATCCCTCGAAATAACTCTTTCATTTAAAATATTCAAAATATATGTATGCGGTGACGTTTTAAGAATGAAAGAAAATATTGTTGACGTCTTTCGTGAGACAGCTAGCTCCGCTTCCACCAGCTATGTTTTGGGAGAATGAATTTATGGCAAGGGATAAAATATATGGCATCTATAACTCGTTCATTAAGCAATTACGTAACTGGGGAAAAAATAAACTTTTTGATCTTCTGTAATGTACTAATTCTTACAAGAGATTTCAAAAAAACTCTAGAAAATCCCTGCATTTAATTTACACGGAAATGAAATTACTTTCTGGAGAGGGAGGCCCTGTGTCTAATGAAAACCGTTGACGGATTAATAGCACTTGAACGATAAATGGAAAATGAAAAAACGTTTCGAAAATCGAATCCTTTCGGGGATGTACCATAAAAATTGCCGTTTCAACACCTTTTCTTGGGAAGCGATGAAATTCCCGCAGGATTCTACATGTAAATGTTGAAAGAATGAAATTCCGCCTCTTCGTGCGACGATCGGAGCCATCTTAACGTGTCACCTGACGTCCGATTACGTCATCGATAGTTCCGTGGATCAAAATGATCGGTTTAAACGCGAAGGGCGTCACGTCGACTTACGTTCCCCTCCTTTCCCTAATGAATACGGCCGCTTTCTTCCGATGGCGGTATGCAAACCGGAAGTGATTGATTTATCGCTTTCGCCGGATTCGGACGTTAAGGCGCGGCCGAAATATATTTTAAAATGAAATTAAAAGTAACATCGGAAACGAATTTCAAAATTTTTATAATCGCGCGCGCGCACTCGTAGAAGAAAACAATATTTAATTTGAAAATGCCACATGTTGAATGGCATTTTCCTCTCTCCACATTGTTAGATTTATAATGCCTTAACTCCAAATCCAATATTAGTTGATCTTTGTTAAGCTCCCCAACAATAGTTAGCTTCTGATCTAAAATAAACAAAACCTGCCGGAGCTGAAATTTAAATTTGCTTTTGCACAATGGGAAATGGGATTCATATGTTATCTATGCTGGAACGTGTAAAAATCGCTTTTGTTGTTGAAATTTACTGGGGTATATTATTTTTGAGGGTGCCTTATGGGAAAAGCATTGCCTCTCCGGCTTTTGCAGTACGTAAAAGATTAAATGCTAAATGAAAACTGCAAACGAATGTCTCCCCGTCCGTAGCACCCCTCACTTAGACTGCAAATAAATAGAAAAGTAATCTTTTCTCCTTCCCCGCGAATTTCCCAACCCTTCAACTTCACCTTCGCTTATTACTGCTACTTTACGGTTATTGCCAAGATTTCAAGAGGTTTCTTGTTAAACTGATGCGCATATAAAAAGCGTTCTTCGGGGAGAAACGTGCAATTATACCATTAACGTTTCCTGCGCTTGGTTTTGTAGGCTTTCGCGTTATCCGAGCCGGGGGTGGGGGAGGGAGCGCGAAAGGAAATTAGGAAATGTAAAAAATAAAACCGGATAAAAGTGACTTTCCTCCAACCCCTCCCGCCGCCCCCCAAAAACCGAATTATTTATGGAAGGATTTTTTTTTTTTTTTTGGAAGAAAAACTATAAAAAGTTTTAAAAAAAGGTTAGGAGCGGCGAGGAAATCCGGGCAGAGAATGAAAACTTTTATCCGCGAGGTCGTGCTTCGCTGCGGATACGAACCCCGAAAAAGGACAAAAAGATCCTTTCATTTGAAGGTTCAGGCAGCTGGATGCTGCCGTATGAACCGTTCATCCGCAACGACCGTCATTATTCGCGACGAGCCTTCTTTTTTTCATTAACAAATTAAAGAACAGTAAAAATGGAAAAAAATAATTTGCCACAGCCGTTTTGACCAGCATCCATACCTTTTTCTTTCTTTTTTTTTTTTTTTGGACTAGCCGAGATTTATCCCACGTTACCTGCAAAAGGAAGGAAAAATTAATCTAAATTAAAAGGAAGAGGCGCGTTAAAAGGAAGAAAAAACTTTCCTCTTTATTGCCTTTTTTGAAGTTTCGGGTCAGAAGTGAAGGCGCCATTTTTTTTTTCTGAATTTACGACCGAGAAGGGGGGGGGGAGGGAGGCGGTTGATGAATGCGGAATCGGGGCGTGGCGCGACGCGGAAAATCGCGGGAGTTTCGCCGCATAAAAGGCCGTCGACACGAGCGGTCAACTGCGGAAAAACTTCGGAGCTTAATTAAAACCGAAATTTTCGATCTGAACCCATCTGCCGTCCCTTTGTCTGGTTCCGGCGGGAAAAGTTTCCGCTGGATCGACGCCCTTTCTTTTTTGTGCCCGGCCGATTCGAAACCGGGTCCGCTTGACCGTTTCGCCCGGGAAAAACGAATGGGATTTTCCCGGCAACCGGAGAAGCCTTTCCGCGGTGCGGGATTCCGCAAATTCATCGCATCGCTCGGGTGCGTTTAGATTGCGGAAAAGAAACAAACCCGCGGGAAGGTTTTCGCGAGAGTTTCGGGATGAATGAAATTTCCCGACGGAAAATTTTTTTTCCCTTCAACTACTAGTCAAGGGCGTCTCGATTCTCAATGACGTCGCCAAAAAAAAAAAAAAAAAAAAAAACCGACCTAAATACTTTCGGCGCCAACCTTTCTGGCCCCCGTCCGCGGTAACTAGATCAAGGCAATCTTAAAAGCTCGATGGAACGAAGAATGGAAACATTACTCGCCTAATATAATTCTAATGTTATGTTCGAGACACCCCCCCAAATCCCGGGATTAAACAACTTTGAAATTTCCGCCCTCGCCCTACTACAGGGGCCTTCTGCCCATGCCGTCATCTTGTCCAAACGACGATAATCATCGTAATTACTGCTTCTTTAAAAGATATAAGGAGCGGTTACGATCGCTTAAATTAAACTAATTTTTAATTACCCGGCGTAATTTCTTAATAAAGGCAGCCATTACTCCCTCTCTCCCTGTCATCCACCTCGATACTGGCCCTAAACGAGTGAAAAAAACCATATCCACCCCGTTTTGTAAATATAATATTTTTCTTCATGTTTTATGCATTATTTAATTGCACATTTTCGTAACGGATTCCCGTGATACTGACATTCGTAGGCGCATGCAAACCTTCGATTCGCTAACTTTTTGCTACATCTAATTTTCGACAAAAAAACTGGATAATAAGAGTTTGTTTCTAAACCATTTACATTTTTTTTCCTGCAATTACTGTCCGGATGAAAGATAAAAAAAAAAAATTTACAATATAGCCCATAAATATAAAGATACCAAAAGGATTTAAATTTCTAAAATTTATACAAGAAGCGGATAAAATGAAAGTTTATTTAGGGTGTAGGAAAATTGCAATAGAATTTGGATTTTTCTTATATTCTTCGTTATAACCTTGGAGATGTTGAGAACTTATAATTTTCAT
>JAOWBB010006513.1:0-24349 GCA_028565995.1 Ricinus marginatus | reverse complement strand
AAAAAAGTCGGGGGGGGGGGTTTAATTTTTTCGGTGCCGGAAAAATTTTTGGGCGAGCTTTCTGTCTTCCGGCAATATTTTTCTCCCGGTTTCGGTGACGTCTTTTTGCCTTCCCGTAACCTTTTTTTCCCACTTTCCCCGGACTATGGACAATTATTAAATTTCGATCCTCTGGTATTAAAAAAAAAAAAAAAAAAAAAACCCGCGAGAATATGGCTATTGGAAAGGATTTGATTTATGGCAGAGCGAGTGAAAGGATCCGACGCCCTCGAAAAGGAAGAAAAAAGCATATTCTGCCCTCGTGCTTCCATAGGTTTTCGAGAACAAGAAGGGGGCAGGATGGGAATAAATCGCCAAAAACTAATTTGTTTCTCGCATCTATGAGATGTCCGGAGTTTAATATCTCCCGGAGAAGGCTTGGGTTATGGGAGGACCGAGGAAAATTGCTGACCCATGCGAAAGATGGTTTACGGCTTCATAAAAGACGGAAAAAAAAAAAAAAAGGAGACGGATTTGAGCGAAGGGCTGAGGGAAATTTTTCTTTCTGTCACTTATGTATCGCGGAAAAAGTTTTATGCATGAATCGCCCGAAAAAGGGAATGTTATAGACAGTTTCCCGTTGAAAGAATTCCAAGATGTTTGTATTTTAAGGTTCATCCGACCCTTAAATTACACCGATAACCCATTTCGGTGCCTTCTCCCCTTTCCTTGTCCTCCAGCTCCAGAAGACGAACGACGAGCAAAAGTTGTGCGTGGATTTAACATAAGAAATTTAAGGACAAAGCTATGCGCACCTCAACGACAGCCCCACAGGAAAGGCATGTTTAGATTTTTAATATTTCTTTGATTTTCGTCAGATTGTTATAAACGTCTGCATGTGAATTTCGTGAGTCAACAATTACAATAACCCAGCTGAACGAAGGCGCTGATTACAATGTATTTTAAAAAACCAAAATTTTGCAAATTTATTTAGTTAATATTTAAAACGGAAGGTATTTTTTAAAGTTATTTTTGACTATTTGAGACTGTATTATATATATTTTTTATATATTTGAGACTGACCGCGATAATTAGGGATTTGCACATGCATTTTACCGCGGCAGATGAGGAAAACGATCCTGTACGGCGGAACGGCGGCGTTGGGTCAGGGAGGCGCAGGGCGTAAATCTCAAATCCGCAAGGCGGCCCCAAATTCGCCTTACGCATTTTGAATCCGGGCACTTCTTTCCCCCTCGGACGTTCCCTGACCCGGTGGCTCCGGGGTGGAGAACGGGGGTTGGGATTTCACGGGGGGTCGTTCCGAAAGACGAGGAGCATCTAGGGGAGGTTCGCACTTCGGAGATCGCGGACCTGGTTCGTGGCGGCGGCGCTTTTAACATTTGCCCAATTCGATAAATGGCTTTTCGCGACCGCTTTTAATTTTTCAAATTTGATTCTTAATTTTTTTCTTTCTTTGACCCGCGAGCCCTCGCACCCCTCCGAGGGTTTCCCACAGCGAAATGCGCTAAATCGGCGAAATGACGGGACCGCGGATCGACAGCGAACTTCGTCTCGGGGCCTCGTCTCTTCGGGTAGGAAATAAATTTTTTTTTTTTGAAAGTATAAAAGTATTATACATGCATTTAAACGAAATTATTTCATTTTTCATTGTACGATTAATTTCAGGGGAGGGCGTTTAATAAATATTGTGAAGGAACGAAAAATCGCTGACGTTGACAAACGTTCTGGATGTCATTCAGGCGAAACACATACAATATCCGCTTCGCCCTTACGGATGCGTAAAATGGGAGCGGCAGCCCCGGCCCCCGGATGCCATATTGCATTAACGAATCCTTTCAACGTCCAAACGCAAATAAATAGAATTTGCTTGAAATTCATATAAAAAAAATTAATGGATAAACCCAATGACGGTACCTTATTACTGCCATTGTCCAAGACAGTCCGCCATCACGTGCCGCAAAATATATTTACTCTTTCGCGTCAGTTTTCAGGTTCGGAAGGTCTCGCTCGCAATATTCGAAACGTGGACTTCCTCCCTTTGCGACCGGGCGCGGGGACGAGTTTTGCCCCGCGATCGCGAACCTCCGAGCCGGGAGGATCGGGTCGAACCGTCCCGGGGCGCGCTCCGGACCGCAGCGAAAAGTGGATTGTGCGAAGAAAGAATTACTTTTTTTTTTTTTTTCTCGAAGCTCGGCGGTTCCCCGGCTTTCCGCCCTCCGGCGGGGGGACAATAAAGAACACTCGGCGGAAGCGGCGGGGGATGAAATTCAAAACGGGGGGAGGGGCAGGCGCTGCGGTCTCCCCCCGCGGAAAAATCCGAAAGGGCGTAGGGAAGCCGCTTCCTTCCTTTCTCAGCGACGTCTCGGGAGGGATTTCAGACTGTCAGAGAGGAGAGCTCCCGTGGAAGAAGAAAAAAAAAAAAAAAAAAAAAAAGGAAAATTATGTTCAGATAATTAAACGGGGAAAAAATTTACAGCTAATCGATTGGAAAAGTTCGTTTGGAAGGGATTTAATTTTTTAGTTTGAAGTGAATTTAGAAAAATTATACCCAAATCCCGTGGAAAAAGAAAATTTCTCTAAAAGCTGCTGCGCTGGTAGGTTAAAATCAAACCGAATATCAATTTTTAATTTTTTTTTTTTTTTTTTTTTTGTTGGAAAAGCGGGAAAATCTTTGAAGTCCTTCTTTTCTAATTAAATTAAATTATAAAAAAAAGGGAAAAATTTCCCTCCAAAAGTTTTTTCCTTTCCCTATTTTTTTAAATGGGTCGACAAAGTTTCTTCGGGTTTTCTTTCCTTAAGAATATGAAGCTTTGACAAAATGAAAGGAAAAAGGAAAAAAATCTTTTCTTTCCTCAAAATTTCTTTATTCCTCTTTCTCATTTTTTTTTTTTTCCTCCTTTCTTGTTTTCGTTTCCATAATGGCTGTTATTTTTGATAGAAGGCATCGGTATTTTTTTTTTTTTTTTTTTTTTTAATTTTATGCTTTCTGTTTTATTAAATTTTCGGAGTCAACACCATTTTCCCGACGCGACTCCGCGGATGAGGAGGCGCTGCGCTCCCCCGGGCCCGATGGCTTTTCGCAACCCGCAGAATCCGCGAGCGGGCGAACCCGAAACTTAAAAAAAAGGCAAGGAACGAATTTCAAATTAATTAATTGGAAATTTAATTAATTATTTACTTTCGCCTGTCTGGCTTAATTCTCGTTTTAACTTTTTTTTTTTTTTCCTTTCCTCCCTGCAGAACCTCGGGAAAAATAAAAGGAACAATGTTCGGGAGTTGCTTTCTTGCTCGGTTAACGAAAGCAGTCGTAAAGGGAAAGATAGCAATTAGGGATTCGCTCGATGTACGTGTATATATATATATATATTGGCGTGGCAGCAGAGCTTTGCCCAGTGGCACGTAACGTCTCCCTCCCGTCGACTCGCGGCGGAGCCGTTCAATTTCGTACCCAGCATGGCATCGCAGCGACTTTTCCATTTCCGAAACCGCGGGATTTTCCCCGGCTCTCGTCTTGTCTCATTTCGTTTCGGGGATGAAAATAAGGGAGAATCCCCGAGGATTCGGAACTAAGTTGGCACGGAATTATTTCCCCCCCCCCCCCCCGCAAGATGACGGAACAATTTTGAAATGCTTTCGGAGATCTCTGCGGTTGACCCCGCGAACATCTCTGCGGGTTCTCTCCCCGCGGATATCGTTTAATTGAGCGGGGAATTCGCTCGGATCGCGGGCAGTTTTTCCCCTGCCCGCGGAGCCGCCGAATCTCCCCCGAGGAGCGACTCGTCTTTCACCGGCGGTCGCGGCCGAGGTTCGCCTCCCCGCGGAGGGTGGCTTTCGCCCTCTTCTGCACCCGTTTGCCTCGGACCGAAGGACCTCCCCTCGCGAGCCCCACGGGTTCGAGCGCGAATCATCCCCCCCCCCCACCGATTCTGCTGCCTCGAAATTAATTTAGCGCACTCCCCCGTTTTCCGAAGCGTCTGCGGATTTCGAGTTAAAGCGTTTGAATTAATGCGGAATACGTGGCTGACGAAGTCGTTTCGAACGGGATCGAACGCCCTGCCGCTCCGGGAAATATTTCGAATCTCGCTCCGCGCACCATTTTCACCGGTTTTATGTCTGTTTGCACGGGGAAGATTTCTTCTTAAGAGCGATTTGCTGTCTGTAATCAAATTTTCCCTTTGCACGCGATCACGTGACGAAATGTCATCCGGGACTTCGACTCGTTGCGTTCTCGGCACTTCCTTTTGGTGGTTTTCAAGATGTCCCGTCGGCGTTCCGCGCGGCTTAAAAACGACGCCTCTTAACGGAATTGACAGTAATAATTTATTATTTTCAAACATTTAACTTTGTCGCAGATGCCCCGAATTTTTACTTTCCGCGGCAGGCGGGGTCGGATATCCGTTCACATTTTTAAAAGTTAATTAAAGTGCCATACATTAATATTAACGATACCGAAAATAATCGATAATGCTTAATATTCCGAAATTTGAATCGGATAAAGGGAGTATGGTATGAACCCGAGAGTACTATAAAAGAGTGAAATATGAATTATTTATTCGCTATCGAAAAGCCGTCTCAGTAAGCTTAATTGGGTGTTGAATTCATGTTTCTTTTATGGCTTGGAAAAAAATTTTTCTGAATCATCGTTTTGCAAAGGCCTCCCGCTTTCTGCACAAACGCAAACCTGGGCCCTGGTTCCGATTCCGGTGGTCGCGGCGAACGTTCGGTTTCTTCTCCCTGCCCGCGCTTTAAGGCTCTGGCGGTGCGCTGCAGCAGTAAAATTCGGTTTGAAAATCGGCGATCGATTTGTTTTTTAAAGTTGCCCGCGCTTATCCCACAAATCGCAACGAACTTAATTTTTTTGTCTCACGTCCGATGCGAAACATTTTCACTCCGCCGTCCCGCAATTTTCAACTCAAGCGTCACTGCAGGAGTCAGATTTTTCCTCCTGTAAACGCCCGCCGAGCAGAATGCGCGTAACGCACATCGCTACCGCGTGGAATTGCAAAAAGACGGTTCGTTTTGCGTGCGACTGCAATGTTTTCTGCAACGTGAACGGTGGGTGCAGGCTCCGGTTGAAAAAAAAAGGTTACGAGATCGATGGCGCAATTTATATTTCAGGTACGTTGTCCGACGAGATGTCACGGAACATTTTCGTTCGATTTCATTAAAAGACGTCGAAAGCGCAGGGGGAAAATGTCGAGGAATGTAAATACTACAGGAGGAGTAAAAAAAAATTGAAAAAGATGCCGAAAAGACCCGAAAAATGCGTTAAAATCCTTATTTTCTATTATTCATATTAGGCAGGCGGAATATTAAAACTTTAAGACAATTCATACGAGTTGCCCACCTCGTTCGTCCGTATAATGTGACCGAAAAACAAATTTGCCCGTGTTTCCGTTCAAATCGGGATGCCTCAAATGAAATAGTTCCGGAATGAACCTGAATTAAAAGTTTTTTTATATGTGGACGCATGCTTTTCGATACATATTGGAATTTGGAAGCGATAAATGAAGATCAGTGATTGATTTGCATTGCGTCAGAGCAAATATATTGCTCGCACTTTTTAACCGTGTGCTGGGTTTTGCATTTAATTTCCCTGGTTACATTCTTAACGTTGTTAGCGGGTAGCAGTCCCAGTCGCACGAAGATAAATTAAGGTTTCCGTCGTAAACGGTGCTGAATTTTGCGTATGCGACCGCTTTTATGCCAGGGAGTCATGCAACTTTGCTGCAGTGAATGCATTAATTTTCGCACGCACGGAGATTTCGGCTGTTCCGCTGCCCCGCCTCTCTTCAGGTACGTTGCGAAGTGCACGCGCTGTCGTCGGGCCCGCCGAGCTTTTCAGCTGGTGCTCTTTCGGAATCTGCTGCCGGGGATCAACCTCCGCGCGCCAGGAGCTGAAAGTTAGCGAGGCAAGAAATTTTCTGCTCATCTCCAGTCATTTTAATTAAAACCGTTTTCGGGCAAAATTTTTTTCAAGTTTTAAAAATTCATTTTCCGTTTCCGGTGATTTTCATGAAGCCCCCTTTTTTGCCTCAGACTTAAATGAAACGAAAGAATTTACCCGGTAAACTTCGCCGAGATACAAAATTATAAACAATTTTATTCAATTAATTGACGTCCAAAAAAAAAAATAAAATAAGATAAGTGAAAATAAAAAATAAACTGATTAATTTAAAAAAGTCATTTTCCTTTGCCCAAAGTCCTTTCACACTTCGCAATGGAAAAAATATGCTGTCGCTCGGGAAAATTTTTATAAAATTATGCCCCCCGACAGAGGCTGAATTTAATTAACCCACCGTTAAGAAAAGTTACAGTAATAAACCAATAATAATTATGAAATGCACGTGTGGCATGCCCGGAGATCCAGGCAGCACTTAAAATTCGTTATTATTATTACATGATTCGTACGCGTTAGTTATTCATAGTTGGGCTTGATAAAAGGCTAGTAATAAATGAGTTCTAAAACAAATTTAATTTATTAATTAAATTTAAATATATTTCAAACCTGGACGAAGTCGCTCCAGTAAAAAAAAAGGTTCATAATTTGGCTGTTTATTACATTCAGCTAAACTTAATATCACTTTTAATTTTGTTATTAACCTTCGTTCATTCTTCGTCTATTTGCTTTTCTTTCGCCCAAATATTAATTTTTTTTGATTAACCCCGTCCCTGGTAATTTACGGTTCTTCTCCACGTGTAAAAAGTTGGATGCATTGCAGTTGCGTATTGTTTCAATAAGTAACCCTAAAAATTAAGTCGGACAGAGTTAAAAACTTAAACTGTCAACCTCAAATTCATTTTTTTCTTTCCCGCAAAATCTTCACGGATACCAAATGGGAAAAAGTGATAATTTCTCGACGGCATAAAATTCAGTCCACGCTCCCTCCTCACGAAGGAATGGGCAAAGGTGTAAAAACCAACCTGAAGTGCCCAAAAGGCAGGAGTGAAACGTCGCAGAATAAATATTTATTCGCCGTCACCGCGCCGAAAAGCGTTCCAGCGAGCGACAGCAAAGCGAAACCGAGGCGTTGCACGTGAAGATGTCGGCAAAGCCTTCGGCTGGGTGAGAAACGATTTGCTAGCGATGAATTTTTGCGTTTGCCCGAACCCGGGAGCAGCTCCAGTCGGCCGGTGGGGGGCAAAGCTGCGGGGCCCCGCCGGAAAAGCAGCCGCAACCCCCGCGCAAATTTCTTCCCCAACTGGATCGCATCACGGCAATCCGCATGAATCGGTCTTTCGTGTCGCGCCAACCCGAAGCGCACGCAGAGGGCGCAAAAAAAAAAAAAAAAAGGAGAAAAAAATCGAAATCGGAAAATTTTCTCCGCTCCTTCGCCGGAAATCTCTGCAGCAATCTAATATGCCGCCGTCCATGCCAAAAGTTTTCTGGATCGTTCGATGCTCTCTGCCTGCCCACTGATATATTGGCATCGGAAATAAGAACAATGAAATTTATCTTTTTATTCGCTGCGCAATGTTCTCGTACTTCCAAAGCGGCAACTTTATTCCCTTTTGCTCTCGACCGGCAACCTGATTCGTTTCGAATCTTTCTTACCCCCTTTCTGCTTCCACTTTCCACCGGTTCGCACTGCGAAAAAACGGCTTTTCCAATCCCGCTGCGGAAAATTTAAAAAAAAAAAAACGAAAAAAAATCGGTGTTGTCTCGACAAAAACACCGTTCCATCTTCCTGGCTGGGGCGATCAACCTTCATTTTCGTCCGATACGTCAAACCAAAATCGAAAATTGAATTCAAAAATAAATCTTTAAAGAAGATGAATAAAAAAAAAAAAATAAAAATAAAAATAAAAATAAAAAAAAGGTTGAATTGGAAGCGAAAATCGAAAGAAGTTTCTTTCGGCTCTTCCAAAGCGTTGTACGCTGATGGAAATATTTCACTTCGGTGACATCAAATGAAAACGATGCATTTTGCGAGGTTAAATTTTCCCGGGCGAAACATTCTTGGCGCCGGCAAAAATCCTGCGGGAAGCAACGGCGGCCGCGGGGGTTCTTCGGGTGAGAGCGACGCCCTCTCACCGTCCGCGACAGCAAAGGTTGAGGGCATCGCTCTCGCAAGATTCTGACGGTCGGATCGTGTGCAAGATCGAAACTTTCGCGTCCACCCCGTTCGCACGGTACCGCGGGGGCGCGACCGAACCTTTTCAGGTCTTCCGCTTTGTTCGGCGACGGCGGAGCTTTCTCCCGCGTCAAAAGGGGAAGTTCGTCCCATGTTTTGCGAAACGTCCGGCCGAAGGAGATAATTTTGAGTATTTTTACCTTCGTTCCATACGTTCGAATTCGCGTTTTTCGAAAATGCAAAAAAATCAAAGTGAATCCCCGCTGCTCGCTTCAGAGGGATCTTGTGCAATTAGCGCCAAAAGGTTCTTCTTCCTTTGCGAGTGGCGAAGGTTCTCCTCCTGTTCTCCCACTATTTAAGACTGTATAATTCTCGTTAAAAAGGTGAGAGGAAAGATATTCTCCTCGAGGAACGTGCTGTTTAATGCAAGTTTTTCATCTTTCATTTATTCCGTTTCCTTCGCAGATTCTTCAGTTGCTTTTTCCTTTTTTTTTTCTTCTTTATAAGAAGAGAAAAGTTTCTGATCTATCTCCTCTTCCCTGAAAATTCAGACGTTTTTTTCATTTTCTCCGCTGCAAGAAAGCAATACTTAACAATAAGGATCTTCGGCAGGAGAGCTTTTAACGTAACAAGGCATTCTTTACGTCTCCATTATGGATTTATTCTTCATTCGGAGAAGAAATTTTCCTTATTTTTCGATCCAACTTTAGTTTTAAAATGAAGAAGAGTGGATGTTCCGCCGAGGGTAATATGTATATCTGGCGGATGTTATTTTTCGGTCTCCAAGGGACGACATCCCGCAAAAACCTGCATCTATTAGATGGAATTTTTCACGGGATATAAACGGAGAGGACATTTCGCGAAGGCTCATTACGCTAATGAGATACGAAACGCGTTACTCGCTGCGCGAAACGGTTTCAGGTTAGAGCGCTCGCTGCAGTTATCATCCGGGATTTTCTTCCGTCCGGCATTTTAAAACCGCCGGGTGAAATTTCATACGCTGACGCGGAAGCGGGATCGGATTTCAGTCAGGAATGATCCCCGATAATAATATGAGGAGAAGAGTTTCCCGGGCGATATCACTTTATATACATTAGAAGCTGACAAGTTTTCTGCAATTTACGTCGATTGCTAATAAAAACAAATGTCGAATTGAGAAAAGCGAATGAAAAAAGGTTTTACCAACCCTTCGGGCTGACGGAATTTAGTGCCCAATATATTTTTTTCCCTTTCCTAATAAACGATCGCCTCCTCAAATATTAACGGCAGGTAAGAGGCTAACGCTGTACGAAGAGGGCGCAGGCTCGGGAACCGAGTACCGGGAGGAAGCTTTCCGACTCGAACCTGGAATTTTTTTCCGGAGTTCCGAAGTTATTTTGCCTTATTGCCAAAAGCGTGATTTGTGGGCGCGCAAGAAAACACTTTCGGTCAAGACACAAAAAAGGTGGTTTCCCGAAAAGCGAAGGTCCCCAGTAAATCCTTCATATCCTTATCTCGGGAGCGCCTTACCCCCGGAGAAAAAGAGGCCAAAGACAAAGAACGGAGCAGCGGAAAGATTAGAGGAAGGAACAATTCTCGCAGAAGAATAATGGGGCCCGGGATATTTGGCTGCAGAACAAAATTTATTTCGATGTTATCGGACGGATATCACGGGGAGAATAAAATAAAACAGCAAAGCGGGGGCAGGCAACTCGCTATATCAAAAGATAGAGGAGGCGGAATGTTATGACGCTGCCGTTACTTTTTGGGGAGGCGGTGCCCTTTTCCACGGGGGACGAAGCCAGGGCCCGAGGGACTGCCAATTTAAAAAAAAAAAAAAAAAAATACAGTTCTCCCCCGGAGCTGGAACGCTTGCGTTTGGCACCGATCCGCGAGCTGTAATTTTACATAGATGCATTGGACCGATCGTTGGGATTTTTCAAAACAATCAGGTACGCTCGATAGTCTCGTGCGTTCGCTGTCTTTTTTTTTTTTTCTTTTTTCGACGCATTTTCCCTGCTGCAACCGCCCGGGTTCACGCGAGCGATTCACGCACGTGCGAAATTACGCCGCGGCCGATGTGTGCGGCAAGGGAAAACTCGGAAGGTACGAGATGGAATTCAGCAAAGGGGAGGATTTTACAAAGGAGGAGCAGCGCACGGAAGCCTGAATAAACATCCGAGCGATATTTTAGTAAGGCTCCGACAGCGAAAAGAATAACAAATTAGGATTCGGCATCTGCGCTTGGGAACGGGTTTTCTCCGTGCCATAAATGCGAGGGACTCGGCCGTAATTAATGTCCTGCACATCCGAACGGGAAATAGGAGCGGAAGACGACAGCGGAAGAGGTCTCCCGAGGGATAATATCGAATTTAATCTGTCCGTTGAGGAGAGATCTGAATTGCACGTGCATATCTTCGCCCCATCTCGGTACCTGCAGCCTCCCCCGCGCACGTTTTCGATTTGCCTCCCCGGGGAGAACGCTTGCCCCGATCGGAAAATGAAGCGCCCTCCGGTGTATGAGTGTCCAAAGCGGTCTGCGGATCCGCCTCCGTAAGGAGCATCGCTGGAGAAAATCGAGAGTCGCTGAGGCCCCGGCAGCGCAGCAAATTCCAGAGGCGTCGGGAAAACATTTCTTTTCTCTTCGGGGATGGAAAATAAGGAAAAAAAAAATAAAATAAAATTTTTTTTTGATTAACGCAACATCGGATTTTTAAGGCAACGGATGAAAAATTTTTTTTTCCGGTTCCATCACCGAAAATCCTCCTTAATTTTTGCCCTCGTCAAGAATTGCTCAAAGTGGGTGCCTCCGGCTCCGTTTCTCGTCGAGGCCTCGACAAAGGAAAATAAAAAGCTTGTTTATGATGCTAACATAATCATTTTGCCTTAAGAAAAGTTGCCCGGCGCCGGCGAAAACTTAAGTAAAAATGATTTCCATATCCTCTAAAAGAAATTTCTCCAGTCATCAATTTCACTCCCTCAACGGGTTATAATGGTCGGGCTTATGCTCCGGAATATTCTTTTCTTAACTTTTATCCACTCTTCTTGCTCCTTCCATCTCCACTCCATTTCGTTCAACTTTCTTTTAGTCATTGATTTATAAAGCTCGGAAACTTTTTAATATTTTCCGAAAAAAAAAAAAAAATTGTTGGAGCGAAACCATCTCCTGAAGAAAGTTATTAAAAATAAATTTTGCTCCGCTTTTCATTTTATTTTACATTGGAAAGTGGCAAATGAAGTTGATGATACCCGGAGAAAACTTATTCTGCGATGATTCCCAGATGATAATTGGATTCGTGTAATTTACGGCATTCAACTTGCACCGCGATTTTGGCCCAATCTTTCGCTCCGTAGCGGTATCCAGGTTGTTCGGTTCCTTGCCGGGAGCTGTGAAAAGTGCGTACGAACGGAAAATCGGTGTCAGATGAAGGGGGTTTAAGAAAATGAGCAAAAAAAAAAAAAATAAAATAAAATTTGCGGCATGCCCCGAGCAATAATTTCGCGGCGACGTCTTTAGCCTTCCTCTCGCAGGGTGCCGATTTTGCATCACGGCATTTTTCTGTTTTTTTTTTGCCACCCCCCCAACCCCCCCCCCACCACCGTCAGGAATCCCGACTCAAAATTTAATTCTTTTAAATGGAACAAAAACAGAAAAAGAATTTCCGGTAAATGAAGTGGAAATATGGTAATCCGGATGCGGCGCCACCAAAATTGCCTGCGAAAAACAAACCGAGAAATTTTACACTTCGCAAATTTGGCCCTGGAAAAGCCGCCGCTGGAGCATCCGGAACCGCTGACACCGGGGGGGCCGTGAGAACGGTCCCGAATGCGCAACTGTCGCGGGGGCGATCGAGCCTTTTTCTTTTTCCCATCGCGGGCTTTTTCGCACGCTGCGGCGGCCGCTGCGGAGGGTGACCCCGGTGGCACGCGCTCATGCGCGTCGGGGGGGGGCACCGGAATAAAAATATAATGCGAAGACGATAAACCAATTTGTATGAACTTCGGGAAAACTTTTGAAGCTCCGACGAAAGAAATAAAACAAAATCCTTCATTGCATCGGGGGTTTAACATTCGCGATTCCAACAGGACCTTTTTCCGCTTTACTCGGTTTTTATCAAATTAAGCCTTAAGCCGTTTATGGGGTTGATAAGTGCAGTAATAGCGCCTGACGCGAACGAGAAAGTAAAAATTATTCCGATTGAATTTCGCACCCGTTTAGGTCATCCCAATCCCGTCCGCCGAATCATCCCTAATCCGCAGACCGGTTTGGGGCGATTGCGAGCAAAGCAAGGTGAGGACCGCGGCCGGCGCCATTAATTTTTAAGAAAATACCGGAGAGATTCCGCAAGGCAAGGCGGTTATGGAATTAATCTAATAACGAAATACGTGACCCGTTTAAACTGTTGATGGGATTTCTGGGGATCCAATAAAATGGGTGTTAGGAAGGAGGAAAACTCGATCGGCTCCCGGCAAAATCGTCGGAAAAGATGAGGCGTCTGAAATTCCGGTACATTTTGGGACAAATTGGGATGCGAATTTCCGCCGCGGCTTGAGAATTCACGTCCCGCGCGGGAGTGACCGTGGGCGAGGCACCGGAAATGAAAAAGGGTTCCGGGCAGGGGCCAGCCTGACAAAAAAAAAAAAAACCCGAGAAGATCGCGGAGGAAACGACAGGAAATGCGCCGCAGGATTCGAAAAAAAGCTCGAATATCCCCGCCGCAGCCCTTATTGATCAAGTACAAGTGATTTGTCGCAATTTCGCTCCGAGACAGTCGCAAAGGTTTTAGCTCGGATCTTTCGGAAACGTTTTGCACTCCAAAGTGATGCGAATGGAGAGTCAGCGATGAAAAATTAAAATCCAGCTCGTCTCGGGATGCTTAAAATAATATAATAAAAACGGGGCACCGAATAAGAGAAAATATATATTAAATTTCACGTTAAATGATGTGATGATGAATGGGATTCGCATGGAAACTGCCGTTTAAAGCCCGTGTTTTCGGTGTGAAGCCGGAAAATTTTTTAGTAATTCAAATATGACTCCGCCCGACATTTGCGTGAACGTTTTTCGGTCCGACGCAGCGTCGATAATAACAGGTACAATTTCATCCGCGCGTTTCCCTCTTTTCAATTTGGAAATAATTAGCTGAAATGTAAGAGAAGGAACCTCGAAAGGGAATTCTTTATTTTAGAGCCCGTTCTCGAATTTGCCGAGGATTACTGCGTATCGTAAAGAATTAGCGCAAGAAAATGGAAAATAGTCATTTCTCCGGAACGGCACGAAAGAAAGCTTAACTATCATTAAACGAAATGAGAGCGAAAGCTCCTTCTGCTGCCACGAAAATGTATCGGAATGCAAAAGAAGGGAGCACAACTGTCGGAAGGAACAATGGATAATTAAGACTGGAATTTTCAACTGACACTTTTAACCCGTTTCCGAAATAAAATTCGGGAGCCCGATAAATTCAGGGGCGGGTGCGGGCAGACCTCGTTTTGCCTTTCTTTCCGGGCGGCGGCTTAAGGAGTTTAAAGAAAAAAAAAAAATCAATTTGTGCAAACCCGAGAATTTTAAGCTGCCGCTCAAAATCAAAATCTCCCCCCCAACCCCCGGGGGGTGGGTAGGGGAAATTGAATTAAATTGCATCGGAGATGCCGAGAGCAGAAAAAGGTTACGCTCCGACAGCAGCGACGGTGCCTCCACCGAAAGCGGAAAAGACGGGCAAAAACTTACAATTTTCATTCCAAAACTGTTGTCGGTGAGGGTGTACACGCACGTCGCGCAAGTGGATATCATCATGATGACTGATCCGAACAGTATGATGTATATTCCGATGTAAAATTCAGAGAGGTGGAGCTGCTCTATCCATTCGTAGAACTTCGGATCGATCTTCATCCAGAGGCAGTAGGCAAAGATGACGATTGCGAGAATCTGGAACGGAGGAAGAGAGAAAAAGTTTGGTTAGCGTTCCTGACGGCGGGGAAAACGAAAATTTCCTTCGGCCGCCTTGCTTCATCCGCTGCGGAGCGAAGGATCGCTGTGGCAAGGCTCCGTAGGTCGGTTTCTCAAATTCGAAACGCCGAAAACCCGAAAAGATCGCGGGCTCCCGGATCCGGAGCCGCCGCGGGGACCGAAATCCAATAAGCGATCCCCGCGCAGTTTTTTTTTTCACTCAAAAAGGCGGCTCGCAACAGCAATAACGGAAAGGAAGTTAAACGACGTAATTTACGAAAGGGACGAGGAAAAGGATTCACGAAAGAGGATATCAAAGGATTAGGGACCGAAGACTTATTAAAAAGGTTGTAATATTTATTTGGAGAACGGGCAAAGTTATGGACCTGGAAATATGAGTCACGAATAAAGTTCCTACGTTCTGCGGCACTTTATTGGAAAAGCGAACTGACTTGGGACCGGAAGCTTATCGTTGCCGGGAAAGCGAGACCTGCTCCGCGGAGTGCTGGACGTGACGAACGCGTGGCGGAAAATTTTCGGTGCAAGAACCTTTCGGCAAAAATAATTTTCGCGAGCGTCTTCGTCTCGCTTTCCCGATTGGGTTTAAGCCCCGGCAGTTGAGACCGGGATAAGGAGTAGGGATACGTTTCCCATTATCTGATTCATCCCAACGTCAAATCTCTGCAAGGAGGACTGGATAACGCTACATTTAATTATACGCGAAGCGAGGGAAAATATTTCACAGCCCTGGATAAAGGGCCGGCTTACGGGATCTTTATTTTAGCTGAAGCGGTTCAACTTGCAGAATTTATCTGCAAATTAGACGGAATCCTTTCCGTTTGCCCCGCGACTTTAATCCGAGTTATCGCGGCGTTCGGAAACTTCCGATTGGTTCGTCCTTTCCGAAACCTCGGGGCCTCCCCGAGGAACCGCTGCTGCCGCAGCAGCCCTCAAGAAAATTCAAGAAATCTGCGAAAATCCGCGCTTCGGTCACACGACGGCGACGTGGAATTGCTGCGGACAGGCGGAAACGTTTCAAAATTCAAACCGTTCGTTGAGCCCGAACCTCGCTCGCTTTGAGAACGGCGAAAGTCGGCGTCGCTTTCGGTTTTCCTTCCATCCGCGCGGGGAACGCCGAAAACGAAAAGCGTTGCGGAAGCCGAAGGGCGGCCTTCTCCTTCGCTCGTCGACTCCCGCAGCAGACGGGACCGACCCGGAACTCCCGGTGATTTATCGGCGAGCCGAAACGGACGAAACAAAACCGGTCCGGTGAACTGCGACACCGCCTGGGCGTGTCCGACGGACGTTTGATTCCGGCATCAATCCGAATTTTCGTTTTCCCGGTTCTGCGGCGATCGGACGCGACGTCGAACCCCGCTGGAATTTCCGCGGATCCCGCCGTCGTGCCGCAGGCGTTCGGCTCCCGCACGGGTGCCGGGGATCGGCCGCGGGTTTTTCCGCCCAGCGGAAAACCTCTCCGGCTTTCGTCGGAGCGAGGGGGGCGGGGGGGGGCGCGCCGGGGACTTTTGCGGCCGCGATGAAAGGGCAAAAAAATACCTTTTGCCGATTTCAGAATCCGAAATTTTTATCCCGGAGCACCAATTTCGCGAAAATTCGCCCCGTTGTTAAGCCGAGCAAGTGCCGTCAATTACAGACGGGCACGCACAACATCGTTTATTATGTTAAAGAGCTGAAAAAGCTCTCGTCGAGCCATTAATTAACATTTGCTCCGCTTTTCGAAAGAGGTAAACCGAGCTTATCCGTTCCTTTGCTCCTGCGCCCGCCACCATCACCGACAGCAAGCTCAATCACAGGTGACACCCGTAGCGTTTATTTACTCCCGAAGAATCATTTGCCTCCCCTGCAGGGAAAAGTTCCAAAATGCGTGGGAATTCGACCGAGGCATCGCTTAAATTAAATATAAATGGCAAAATTCTAATTTTACCCGGGCTAAAACCTTTTCTGGTTCGTGTTTTATCCGCGCTTAACCTTATTCGTTTCCTTGGCCGCTTGGCCGTCTCTCTCTCTAATGGAATCGAAACACACGCGGTTGGTTGTCTTCGTTAAATCCCCATTCATCAGATCGGACGGAAATCATTTCTCCTTTCACCAGACGAAGGTTTAGAAAAAGGGAAAAGGTAAAAATGCATTTCTGACGGTTTTGAAAACAAATTTCGTTTCAATTCGTTATGAATTTCGCAGCATCCCACCGGCTCGGGGAGCAAATATAAAAAGTCTCGATCGGGATGCGTTCGAGTTTGTCGCCTTTTCGGCACTTGGGCTAACGCCGAACGGCGATTAAGCCATCGGACCGCTCCCCGGACGGCAAAGACCCGGGATCGCGGGAGCTGCCGACAAGGAACGGGCCCCGCAGATTTCTTTTTTTTTTTGAAAATAAAAGTCTTTCGCAGTTTCGCATTTCGAAGGAAAATCAATTTGTTTAAGTAAAATAAAAAAGGAGGCCCAATTGTTTGGTAGCTTTTGAAATCGGAGCCGAAAATGACATTTGACGGGGATCGGGGCACGGGCAACAGCACGGAGAGGAAAACGTTGGAGGGGCCTTAAAAGGTTTCCTTATCGGCGCCGCGGGGGGGGGGGAGGGGGAGAGAGAGAGAGAGAGGATAAATCGACTAAAAATTCGTATAAATTCCGGGATTCGAGAGGATCAATTGATCCTGAACGGACCCTCGCGCCGTAAGTGTCCAAGTTATTGATACAAACCTTTTCCATTTTCCGATGCAAAGACACTGCGGAAAAAAGGATTTATTTGCCTAATTTTACATTTACTTCTCTTAAAGCTTCATTTTTTGCGGAGTAAATTCATCGGGCTCCTAAAAGCCCTCCAAATGGTCCCGTCCAGCCGAGGTGAAAAGCCTTTCTCATTCCCTAGGAGTAGACATCCCTTATCTCTTCATTCCCGGGGCCGATTTTCACCCCCGGAAAGGGTTTCTGACCAAAGTCAATTTTCCGGGCACTCCTTGGCAGTTTCATCTTTCGGGGAATCATTTCCATAATCGTGCCCGGGCGGTCGGAAACGTTTTCGGTTAATCCATCCCCCGATCTCTGTAAACTGCAGAACTGAAAGGAAAACTTTTTAAAGCTGCTGAAACTTTTACCATTCTGCAGCGGAGCAGAATGATGCCGAAAATCGACGTTATCGAGCGCGGAGCATAAATCTAGCTGACACGTCGATATGATTAATAATCAATTCCATACGACAAATAAATCGCCTTAAATGTATTTTTTTGTAAAATGAAGGCGATTGAATAATAATGTAGCTGTAAAGCCGAAGTGGAAAATAATTCTAAAATATTGTTTTTTTATCAGCGTTTATTCTTGATTTTCAATACGAAGGTAAAGATATATGCCCTGGCGGTATATAAATGGGTGCATAATATCGCATTTGAATTCTGATAGGATGGAAACGTTATTCCTTCAGGAGACGACGTTGCTTTTGAAAAACGACCGAAAATAAAAGAAAATGCTTTTAATGAATTGAAAAATGGACGGGGTCAGCAGAAATTCCATTTGAAGAACTTCAAGATGAGAATGTAACTCATGCATTATATAACGAGCATGATGCTGGTTGTGATCTTCAGGTTAAGCCGCCGATGAGATCAAAAGAATGTACATGTACGAAAGGGAATTACCTCGAAATACTAAAGTTGCCTTTGCCCCGCCTTAATAAATATATATATACATATATGCACGTGTAAATTAAAAGTAGCTTTTGCAAATGAAAAGCCATGCCGAAAAAAGCAGATTCTGCCTCGAATTTTCACCACTACACCCTCTTCACAAAGAACGTAATATTTAACAACAAATAATTTTTATTTTTTTTTTTTTTTAACGAGAAGATTGCACAATGCCTGAAAAATAATTTGATCTTTTATATCTATGATAAATAAGTGAAATCGGAAAATGTTGCGTTATTCAATCCGTATTTTAATTACAAGTTAAAACACAATTCTCATTAGCGTTTAAAAATCACAAAGTTTAAAAAAATATTTAATAAAGTAAATTCACCTAAATATATTCGTAAACTTTCAATTTTCTAATGTTTGGCGAGCTTTTGATTAAAAAGAAATTTAATCATTTTCGTATTTGGAATTGTTTCGGCCGAAATGCAGCCTCTCCGGGATACTGCTTACACGTTCTTTCTGCGTATGTAAAACAGCAATGAAAGCTTGTTGAAACAACGTTGGGCGAACGGTTGGGTGCTTAGGTACGCATCGCTGTATTCAGGTATCTTCCCGCGGCAAATATTTTGGTGCGCATTTCATTCATCCGCCGTTTCGGATGCACGCGTCCTCCCGCTTAGGTCACGACAGCGAAATTTTAATGAACTTTAAGCACATCCGACCGGAAATGGCATACACTTACGCCGGAGAGCGGGAAACAGTAATGAATGTTTAAAAGAACTTGCGAATAAGTAAAGAGAAGAATAAAATAATAAGTGGTGCGTAACCGGGCGTAAGAAAGCATGAAAATTAGTCATAGGGTGGGTTACAACAAGGTACAATTAACAAGATAAAGTATCTGAAATAATTTACCTATAAGATTAAAAGTTTTTAAGTTCTTGGCGCAGTGGATTTAATTAAGACATTAAATTATTCGAGCATTTGAGAATTTGTTAGAACAGTCTTGAGAACTATTTAAAAAGGGAAAAAGAAAAAGAAAAATACATCAAAGTGGAGGAATGCAAAGGAATCGAGTGTCTTTTGCGAATGAATTACTTTTTCTATTACTTTGAATGGGAGATTTAAGAGTGTTCTGGGACCTAAGCCAAAGTGGCACAAAACCGCGGTAAATACACTTCCAAAATGACCGAAAAAAGGTCCTAAGAGAAGAAATAAAGCAGAAAAACTCTTTTTTCCAAATAAATCTCGAAACTGGTGGATGCAACAAATCATTCGCAGGGATGAGAGAAAAAATCTTTTAAATTCCATATTTATATAAATCGGAAAATCAAGTGGAAATCTCCGGGAAACTTAACTTGTTCAACTCTCATCAATAAACTTTGCTCCTCTTTTTAACGGAAATTCATTCCGATGTTTTTTCATTATTCTCCACGATTCATCACGTCAAAGGGAGGATAAAAGGTACCATTTTTCCGATTCTCTGGAAGATTAAAAAATTTCCCTTCCCCTGGAATTTACCTCAAAATAAAAAAAAAAAAAACAAAAAGGTTAAGATCTCGCGTTTTTTTTTTCAGGTTCCCGCCCGGAAAATCGCGTTATTTTCGAAGGAAAGGCCAACATTTGGCTGGCTAACAAAAGGAGATGCGGATGAGGGAAGGGCGATGCCGACTGGAGATTAATCAAACATTGCCATTATGTACATGTACAATTTGTCGGAGTTAACAGTGAAAAAGAAAGCGGAAGGATGCAGGCACCACAAGGCGGAATACGGAAGAACTTAATGAGATTTTCCTTTTTCTTTTTTCCTCAGTCTGAAAAGGTTACATGCAGGTTTTACGGAAAATCGGTGCTGCAAAAAAAAAAGCTTTTCCGGGCCTTGCAGGCTTTCGCGAGGATAATAAGCCGTTCGCGCCGGTTGAAAAAGCCCAAGATGCTGATAACCTCGTAAAAACCTCATACGCAGAGCTAATGACGTGAGCCTTACCGTCGAGTTATGACGGGTTAATGAAGAAATTTACCTAAGCAAGGACGTGCTGCAGCTAAGAAAAATATCAAACGAACGGAACTCCGAACGAGAGTTTCTTCGGCGCCGGGACGCTGCCCCGGCGGTTACCTCAATACTGCAGTCAGCTGCACCCAGGACTCGTCGGGAGATCTACCTGCGTCAGCATCAACGCGGTCCTCGTTCGAGTTGCTTTTGGCCGTTCAGTTTAATCTCATTTATTTTCGCAAAAAGATCGGGGATTTCGTTCACGGCGAAAAAGGCGAATTAAGCTCCCTGCGCCGGTGTAATTTAAGATAAAATTATTTTAATGTAAATAATTCAGAATGAAATTAATATTTCATTTTTGCTGCGGGTGCCTCCGCAGAGCGAGGAATAACTTGCGATGTTCGGCAACGAGGATTCGCATCGTGGATCAATCGCATTCGCAGGAAGGGGAAGTCGTTCGAGGAGAAAGCGGGGGTAGCGGAAAACAAGAACGGGAAGAATGGGATGCATTCGGTGTCCGGCGAAAGAAAAACATTGCCCGATCGGATGTTAGACGAACGGGAAGCAGTCCGGAAAGGATCCGGAATTTCGTAAATCCCGAAAAATACCGTCGAACGCGTACCGAAACCACTAAAACTGCACGTTCCTCCTGCGCGAATGCTGCGGGGCCCGGGTAAGGAAAGACCCCGCAGAGGGCAGAGAACTGCTTCATCCACTCCGGTTCGAACGTCCAGATCCATGTAAAAGTTCGCCGTTCAAAAGCGTTTCCGATGCGATTCAACGGGGAAGGCTCCCTGGAGAAGAAGGAATTTTTTCCAGCTTCGGTCCCGGGTCGACTTTCCTCGCGATTTCGAGATACTCGACGGAAAAGGACTTTTCTTCGGTCGGTTTCACCTCCGCCGTCGTGGAACCAGATCGTTTCTTTTGCGTGGAGATTCGCGAATCGAGGAACTTAATCAGTTCGCATAACCGGGAGATGCTTAAATGCTGCGGCCGTCCCTCGGCCGATGTGACTTATTAGCCGGGAAATAATTTTCGGTTGAAAGTAATTTCCCAGCAGAGTCAAACAATGAGATGTGTATCTCAACCGCCATTCACGGCAATGGCTTGGAAGTGATGAATGGAACTTTTTTTTTTTTTTTTTTTTTTTTTAATTGAATTTTTAATTCGCCCAGAAACGGGGAACACTTATTAAGTGAAGAACATTCATTATTTGATGGCCTTTTATGCGGTGTCGGATATTCTGGAAATACCACGGGCAGACGCTTTAATTAAATGCAAGCGACGGAGCAGATAAATTAATTTTTTTTGTTTTTGCAAAAAAATTGCAAAAAAGGAAAAAGGAAAAAGGAAAACTTCAGTTTTCAACCAGTAAATTAATGCGAAATTATCATGAAAACATTTTTTTCATAATCCCATTCATCCCATTTCCTCTCCTGCATTAGCAATAAACTTCAATGGCTTTCGTCATTTTCATAAATATCGGCGCTTTGATTAAAATTATTTATTCCCTCCCTCCCCCCCCCCCCGGCAAATTCTCAAGTGCCTCGCCGCTGTCGGAAAGCCGCGGAATTTTCTCTTTCGGTCGTGCGGATATTGCGAACGAGGCAAGATTCCTGCAGTCGAAGCGTTGCTCGGCGGGATTCCGCGGAGGCAGCGGCGGGGGAAGGACCGGCGAAACTCTGCAGTCAACAAAAATTTCGATGAGTACCGGAAATTTCGGAAATGAAAGCGAACCTTTTCGGAGTCATTTGCAGAAACCACGCAAATTACGACGTGTTAACACCCGAATCATCCGGTTCTATTTTTGCTTGTGCCAAAATCTCAAGAAAAAAATTTCGTTCTGTTCAAAATCGTTGCATTTCATACAGTGTATGCAATCAAAGTCGGTACATTAAAAGGGAGCATAAAATATCCGTGAAAGCGAAAAGTGTATTAAGTTATTGATTTCTGATCAGGTTTTTCAGCGAAAAAATACCTACTGCATACGCAGAAATCTAAACATTCCACAACATTTCAATTTTCCCCGCCAAATACGTGTGCCACGGTCAAATACAAAAAATATTAATATGTATTTATTATATTATTATAAAAATATTATACTTTTTAAAATATTAATACAAATTATTACTACTTATAAAAATATTATACTTATAAAAATATTAATACAAAAAATATTAATAATGTAAAAAATATTAACTGTATAATTATACGGTCTTCATTTGATTTTTTTTTCGATAATTAATAACGGTGATTTGTTCGGTATATTAATAATTTTATAATAAATACAAATAAATTATCTTTAACGTTAACTGTTCAAAGTGTTTCATTATTGCTCCCGCGTTTGTAATACTTTTTTATTTTTTTTTTTAGATGTCGAGATTGCTGCGACTGTTGTTTTTGCAGGAAAATCTAATCGTCGAAAATATTTAAGGAAAGCAATCCGAAGGCGCGAAGGGCGGCGACCGCTGTCGCAAGTCGCGGAGGTGAATCACCAACCGGAATGAGGCGATGTTATTGCTTTTTGCGCACCGATGTTGCATCGAGGGCTGCTGAGCCGGGAGGCATAACGCGGAATCACGCCGACGGCAGATGCTCCGGTCGGGGCCCCCCCCCCTCGATAGTCCGCGCTGTGCTGCTGCTGCTGCGGGAAAGCTCTTTTCAAGGGGAAACGTTTGAGAACTCCTTTCTCAGGTTCCGGAGCGCTTCGCTCCCGTCAAAGGCACGGTGGAAAATCCCATTTGAAAAATAAACACTTCATTCGTTAAATATTTTCTTTTTTTTTTTTTTTTTTTTTTTTTTTTGAAAGGACCTGCAGAACGGGAATGAAAAACGACCGGAAAAGGAAAATAAAAAGAAGGAAGTTTTAGGGGAAATTATCGTCCCGATGTTGTTAACCTAATTGGAACGTTCCTTATATGATCGCTCCGCAAATGAAATTTTAATTTATAAGCAATCGCTTTCGAATTTGGGGCCCGCCTTTATTTAGAAAAGACGGAGGAAAAATCTCTGTACGCCACTTTCCCCCGCAGCGACAACCTGTCTTGCGGCCCAAGAAGGAACACCATGCGGTTTCGACAACATTCAAATTTTTAGTTTTCCCTCCGCCGTTCGAAGACGTTCAAAAAAAAAAAAAGGCGGAAAATACATTGCGGGGAAATCATCCCTGCACTTTGCCCATTTCGGATCATCGAAAAACACGTCGAAATTTCATGAGCCACGCAAAATAGTTTTCGAAGTGAGTAAAACTTAAAATTATTATATTTATGTCGCGCAGCGATCGAACTAATCTGCAGTCAGTGACAAAAAAGGAATATTATGTACATCACGTATATTCGCAGACAGATCGAAAGTGGTACAGCAATTGGTTGCGGACAACGTTTTTAGTTGAAAAAGAGCTCAGTTTGTTCGATGAATGTTGTCGCCGCTTCTCCAACATCCGAACTGCACAAGTATAAATCCCAGGCATCATCTTTTTCTTCTTTCTCACGCAATTATTACGCTATGTTACGGTTAGGTAATTCTTTTCAGGAGATTTCGAATTTGCGAAAGGCGATCTCCTGGGTGTAACGCGAAATTTTGAGCGGCGAATTCCATCCGATCTTTTTGCCGGAGGAGAGACACCGTCGAATAAATTAACGGGCAGGGCACTAAAGTGCACGAGGACAGAGAACGGGGAAAAGTGCGACTTTTCCGAAAGCTGTCACAAGGATTTGGAATAATGAGGTAAAAATGCTGAAATTCGTTTTCCCACGGTCCACTGCCCCGGCAAGGGCTTTCGGGAGCCGGGGGGGGGGGGGAGATCGAATGGTTTCAAAATCGTCAGCAGCCTCCTCATTTTCTTTCGCACTGATGCACTTCACATATTAAATTTTCATACCTCATATAATTCCGTATCTGCCATTATGCAAGATCGTAAAGTTTAAGCTTACGCAGGGAACGCCGGGGGAACCGGAGCTTCTCGCCCATTCGGGAATGAACCAGCAATAAAACTGTTTTTTTCTCTCTCTCTCTCTCTCTTCAGACGAAAAATTTTCAAAATGCCAAGGAAAAAAAGGTTATCGTAAAGTAACAACCCTTTCGGAGTCGGAAAAACCTTCCCCCGAATCTCCCAAGCTTCCAAGACTTGTAAAACTCTCCTTCGCGAAAACGTAAAAAGGGAGAAAAGCACATTTGTCATAGACGATAAAAATTTCCAGGTTTCCACTTTTCGGCTCCTTTCCCCCTGCAGCCGGAAAAACCCCCGCTTTGAATATGCTTCCCTCATTCTTTGTTTTCCTAAAAGCTATTCCTTGACGAGCTGAAGGAAAGGCTCAATATACACAGCTGAAACCACTTTATTTCCATGAGAAATAGAATTCGCACAATACTTCTCATAATCATAGTTTATTGGTCTTTGTTCTCCGGGTTTGCATCGCATTTTGCCTCCCTCATCATGGAGCTTGTTTCCGCGCGTTTTAACTTATTACCAACTTTTCTTTCGACAGAAACGTTCGGGGTGGTTCTCCCGGTAAATTTCCCCAATCCAAAGCTGCGAATTGTTTACGATGCTTCGTTTATACAGTTAACGGTGCTCCGCACTCGGTTATTGCAGCATGTTTCCATAATAATGTCATCGTAAAACGGAATAAAAACTCGATATTGTTGGCGGACCGTCCCCAAATGAATAATTTATTTCTTCTTGGAGGAAAGCGTCCGATGGCCCCCTTCAAATGCT